>CM060118.1:7815949-7988449 GCA_030522415.1 Channallabes apus | reverse complement strand
TCACTACACACTACACACTCACTACACACTACACACTCACTACACACTACACACTCACTACACACTCACTACACACTCACTACACATTCACTACACACTCACTACACACACACTACACACTCACTACACACTCACTACACACTACACACTCACTACACACTCACTACACACTCACTATACACTACACACTCACTACACACTCACTACACACTACACACTCACTACACACTCACTACACACTCACTACACACTACTACACACTACTACACACTCTCTACACTACTACACACTCACTACACACTACACACTACTACACACTCACTACACACTACACACTCACTACACACTCTCTACACACTACACACTCACTACAGATACACATTCACTACACACTACTACACACAACACACACACTACACTCTCACTACACACTCACTACACACTCACTACACACTCACTACACACTACACACTCACTACACACTACACACTCACTACACACTCACTACACACTACTCACTACACACTACACACTCACTACACACTACACACTCACTACACACTACACACTCACTACACACTCACTACACACTACACACTCACTACACACTCACTACACACTACACACTCACTACACACTCACTACACACTACACACTCACTACACACTCACTACACACTACACACTCACTACACACTCACTACACACTCACTACACACTACACACACACTACACACACTACACACACACTACACACTCACTACACACTACACACACACTACACATTCACTACACACTCACTACACACTCACTACACACACACTACACACTCACTACACACTCACTACACACTCACTACACACTACACACTCACTACACACTCACTACACACTACACACTCACTACACACTCACTACACACACACTACACACTCACTACACACTTACTACACACTCACTACACACTACACACTCACTACACACTCACTACACACTCACTACACACTCACTACACACTCACTTCACACACACTACACACTCACTACACACTCACTACACACTCACTACACACTCACTACACACTACACACTCACTACACACTCACTACACACACACTACACACTCACTACACACTCACTACACACTCACTACACACTCACTACACACTACACACTACTACACACTCACTACACACTCACTACACACTCTCTACACACTACACACTCACTACAGATACACATTCACTACACACTACTACACACTACACACACACTACACTCTCTCTACACACTACAAACTCACTACACTACTACACACTACTACACACTACTACACACTAGGGCTGGGCCGATAAATGATATCATATTGAATTGCGATTTATTTGATTTTAATAATGATGAAAAGCTCTAGACATTTTTTTGCTCGATATGGATTAATCTAAAGGATTAAACTCACTACACACTCACTACACAACTTCGCCATCCTTGAAAGACTTCTAGTGTTTTGCAAGAACGTGACTGACGCGATAAGATGCTACAGTTGCAGACTTACCCTTGGTGTTTGGCCTGGTGAAATTGGACTGCTGTGCTGCTAACTGCCTCTTCAATTCCTGGACTGCGTAGAGCTGATTTAGCCAGGAAATCTGCATTGTAGCTTTTGTGCACGGTTTTGAAATGCCGGCCCCAAATTGCCCTACTTGTTTTTTTTGCTTCTGCCATAGTTGCCTTTTACTTTGCTGAAGTTGCAGCTCTTTCAACTTCTCTACTTAAACAGTGAGTCCCTACTAGTAACGTGCCTATAGCTAAAACCCTGGCGAAATTCAGATTAGCGTACTAGCATACTACTCTCGCTGTTTCCGCTATATATTTATATGAAATAGTATGAGTAGTACTGTATGTTAGTATACGATTTCAAATTCAGCCACTAATTTTCATCTTCTATACCGCTTTATCCTTCTATTCAGGGTCGCGGGGGCCTGGAGCCTATCCCAGGAGGCTTAGGGCACTAGGTGGGGTACACCCTGGACAGGGTGCCAATCCATTGCAGGGCACAATCTCATACGCACATTCACACACTCATTCACACACTACGGTCAATTTTGGGAACACCAATTAGCCTAACCTGCATGTCTTTGGACTGTGGGTGGAAACCGGAGTACCCGGAGGAAACCCACCAAGCACGGGGAGAACATGCAAACTCCATGCACACAGAGACGGGAATCGAGCATGGCCGGGGAGTCGAACCCAGACCCTGGAAGGGGCAAGGCAACAGTGCTAACCACTACACCACCGCGCCGCCATCAGTGATCTTGTAAGGGAAAATAAAGAACTGTTTTTTAAAATAAGTACTGGCTTTCTTTACTCAAGAAATACTATGTCTAAAAAGGTTATTGTTTTATTTGAGGTTTGAGGCGTGGAAACAGTGAAGAAAGATAAAGGACAAACCAGAAGGCAGTTTACTCTCGCGATCGACTGGAAAGCAGTCTGCGATCGACCCTAAGCCTAGCACTTCTTTTGCCCGCAATCGACTGGTTGGGCACACCTGCTCTACACTCCCTCTAAACACTACACACTCACAACACACTACTGCACACTCTCTACACACTCACTACACACTCACTACATACTACAAACTCACAACACACTCACTACATACTACTACACACTCACTACACACTCTCTACACACTCACTACACACTCTCTACATACTACACACTCTCTACACACTCTCTACATACTACACACTCACTACACACTCTCTACAAACTCTCTACATACTACACACTCACTACACTCTCTCTACACTCTCTCTACACACTACACGCTCACTACATACTACTACACACTCACTACACACTCTCTACAAACCCTCTACATACTACACACTCACTACACTCTCTCTACACACTACACACTCACTACACACTACTGCACACTCACTACACACTACTGCACACTCACTACACACTACAAACTCACTACACACTACTGCACACTCACTACACACTCACTACACACTACTACACACTCACTACACACTACAAACTCACTACACACTCACTACACACTCACTACACACTCACTACACACTCACTACACACTACTGCACACTCACTACACACTACAAACTCACTACACACTACTGCACACTCACTACACACTCACTACACACTACTACACACTCACTACACACTACAAACTCACTACACACTACAAACTCACTACACACTCACTACACACTCACTACACACTACTGCACACTCACTACACACTACTGCACACTCACTACACACTACAAACTCACTACACACTACAAACTCACTACACACTCACTACACACTCACTACACACTACTGCACACTCACTACACACTACTGCACACTCACTACACACTACAAACTCACTACACACTACAAACTCACTACACACTCACTACACACTCACTACACACTACTGCACACTCACTACACACTACTGCACACTCACTACACACTACAAACTCACTACACACTACAAACTCACTACACACTACTGCACACTCACTACACACTACAAACTCACTACAAACTCACTACAAACTCACTACACACTCACTACACACTTCTACAAACTACACACACTACACTACTACAAACTCAAAGCACTCTACAAATGCACTACACACTCACTACACATAACATACCCACTAAACATTTACTACAGTGTCAAAACACACTCTCTACCCACTCACTACACATCCATTAAACACTGCACATTCACTCCACACTGAACATTCATTACACATCTACTCCACATTGAATCCTTACACACTCACTATACTGTACAATGACTACACATTCATTACACACTGACTACACATTTACTACACACACTCTACCCTCTCACTGCATATTACACATTTGTTACACACTCACTCCACATTCGCGACAAACTACACACTCACTCTACCTTTCTTACACACTCCATACACACTACACGTTTTTCACACAGTCACTAAACGCCAAACACTGATTAGAACATAACTGTGGATAGTAAATGATAAAACATATTTCGGAGAAAACACATTTCCCTTTATTATATTATTATTAACCAGCTAAAAACTGTCAATATTAGTGAGAGAGAGAGAGAAAGAGAGAGAGAGAGAGAGAGAGAGAGAGAGGCAAAAAGAAAAGAGAGAGACCGAGAGGAAGAGAGAAAGTGACAAGGAGAAGAAGACAAACAGTCAGAAAGAGAGAGAGAGAGAGAGACAGATTAAGTGAATGAGATAGAGAGAGACAGGCACGCAGAGAGAGACAGAGACAGAGAGAGAGTTCCTATAAATATGTCTTCATCTGCTGTGTTTTTGGGAAGAGCTTTTTTTTCCCCGTCTCCCCCCACATGGCGGTTGGACATGGTCCACCACCTCCATCGCTCATTTCTCCTCCATTATTCATGCTCCAGCCTGAAACTGGGGATAACGCTGAAATCACACCGTGTATCGCTTTTACCAAAAATCATCCTTATTGATGTTATTAATGCGATTTATTGTGAACAAACAAACAAACTAATTCAACAAAAAACGACCAAAAACAAACAAAACAAAAAAAAGACAAACCCAGAAGAAATCATTCCTAAGACCTTTAATGGGACAATACGGATGTTTAAAGTACTGTAGAAAGTGTGTGAGTGTGTGTGTGTGTGTGTCCTTGTATTCAATAAAGTCAGGTTCTGTGCATCAGCATCATAACTGAAGCCCCATGTGACCTGGAGACGGGTTAATAACCGGCGCTATGATGCAATTCTATCACAGGAAGACGAAATCACCAGACGGAGGATGAAACGAAATGAAAGACTTGCAAGTAGCCCATTTTCTGAGCTCTCTCTCTCTCTTTCTTTCTCTCTCCCTCACACACACACACACGGTACAGTATGTCTACTTTGCTCCACTGTATTTTATTTATGAAATTTTCTCGAGAAACGTTTTAACCTTAATGTTCTGTTCAGGTCAGACCGTCCCGTGTTACACGTCTATGAAAAGCGATTGCTTCACTATAAAACACTGTGGTTTGTCTCGGTCTGGAACAGCGATGATGTTCAGGGTCATCATGATGAAATCGGCGTTAATATAACTGGGGTATACTGTATATAAGACGCTGAAATGATGCTAATCTTTTCTTGGATTTCTCATTGTATGCCTTTGTGTTTATTTCGAATTTATAAAGCTTCAGTGTCATCCGAGGATTGGATTTTCATATAATTGTTATTACTGTACCTTTGCACGTCAAATTAAAACTTTTCATTTGTCATGTATACAACCGTACACAGAAATAAGATATGCAGTGAAATACTTACAGTGAAAGTAATTAGATGGCCTTTCCAAAACAAAACAAAACAAAAAGAATCCACTACAGATAAATTACAAAAAAAACCAAAACTAAATATTAATGTTGATTTGGTGAAGAAAATAGTGATTTTGATTATATATCTTTTTCTTTTTTTTTTTTAAAGTTTCGTTTTAAAGTGCCGAAATGAGAACTGGCGTACAGTAAGCAGCGTCTTATCTCTCCTCCATCTTATTTCCTATCATACTCAAGGCTTCGGGAGCTCCGTTCCCATCAACTGCTGAGAAAAACAAACAAAATCGATCCTCAATGAGACGAAGAAAAGATTTTTAAATAGATGTTACAGTAATATTCGTCTAAGAGGTGGAACGTTGCTAAGTAATAAAAATGCCACGGTCTAGAGGATGCTAGATCACACACACACACACACAGACACACACACACACACACAGGTTACGGTGGGTCGAGTCATGCTGACCTATTCCTTTCTCAGTAGGAGAAACTCATTCAAGACATTTTTATTTTTTTATATCACAAACGCAGCGGGACAGGACGAGCGAGGAGAGGCGACGGCGACGCGTCTCTCTCCGGGTGAGCGCCTGATTTGATGTTGCCTAAATAAAAAGCAAGCGCGAGACGCTGGGTGAAAAGAGGAAAAACATAAAGTCATACTGTGGCACGGGGAAAGAAATCATCAAGTCAATTTAACTCATCGGAAGAACGTCGGAGAAGCTGAGACACGCTTTTCCTGGGCGTTAATAAAATGCTGGGTGTGTACACGCACACGCACACACACACACACACACACACACACACACACACACACACACACACACACACACACACACCGAGAAACAGAACGTGCAAAATAAGGAACATGTCTGCAGGAGAGATTCTCGTGCTAATGACATTACTTATAACGTTGTTAGTGAGTCATTAGGAGTGACTGAGAGGAACACACACCGCTCGGGAGACGGGGACGGGGGGGCGGGGGGAAAGGGGGGGTTGATTTAGGAGAGTCACAACATGGCCAGATGTTCATATTATGTTGGAGAAAGAAGGGGAAAAAAAAGAGGTGCTCCCAGAGTTGTAACGTAGTCAGTGAAGGTGAACACACGAGTACAGAGCAGGTGTGAGTCAAATGAGGAGAAACAGAATTGTGAAAATTGTGTCTGTAAAAAAAATCTGATTTTATATATAATCATAGACTGTATATATATTTTACATTGTAATATTTTTAAATATTGTAATATTTTACATGTTTGTAAAATATAATATAACATATATATATATATATATATATATATATATATATATATATATATATATATATATATGTTATAAATATACAGTATATGTTATATTATATTTTACAAACATGTGAAATATTACAAGTATATAATATATATAGTTATATTATATCTAATTTAGATTTTTTTATATTTTATATTCAGACACCTTAAGTAGCCAACTTATTAAAAAAACAAGACAAAAATGAAAGCTTTACATTATCATGTACTGATACCTGAACAGTCCTAATAAAACAAACAAACAAAACACATAAACAAATAAATAAAATGGAAAGAAATGCAAATAATACAAATGGTGATGATGATCGTTATTATTATTATTATTATTATTATTATTATTATTATTATCATCATCATTATTATTATTATTATTGCTAATTCTTTATTTATTTGTCTAACTGTTTATTTACTTTTTTTTTATTAAATTAAAACAAATGTTTCTTTCTTTCACAGAACGTAGCAGACTTAATTGTTAATTGCTTAATTATTTTCATATCTACTGTATGTGATCAAATAGATAGATAGATAGATAGATAGATAGATAGATAGATAGATAGATAGATAGATAGATAGATAGATAGATAGATAGAATACAGTTACTTTTTTTGTCTTTTTATTTTTGTAAGCAAACCTCATTTTGAAATCTTGTAAACAAGGAATGTAAATATTCAATACTATTAAATCTCTTCATTGTTTATTATTGAAGATTCTGCATTGTTTCGTGCTCGGCATTGTAATTGTAAGTACTACAGTATAAATGATATTGTTCATGTTGTTAACTTATTTGTATAAAATGTCTGATTGTCCTTTTGTCTCATCTCTTATATATTGAAGCATCTGATATCGGGTGACGATCTGACCGATTTGATCTAAAATGAATCATAAGCTTTTGCAGAAACGTGTGGAGTCCGTGAGTTCACGCTGTCTTTAACGCCAAACAGCAAATATTACGGAAGATTTATCGTTTCACTGAAAAGTAGTTGCTGCATTGATGTAAAGATGCAAAGTAGTGCTCTGAGACTTTTCGAACCCGCTGTGTACATGCGTGTGTGTGTGTGTGTGTGTGTGTGTGTGTGTGTGGCTACCCTGATAAGTTATGAGAACAGATCATTATAAAAAGCATAGTTTGCAAAAAACTCTCACTCCCTGAATCAGACCCGTCCGAGTAGTGACGCACGAATCGATCGCTTCTGTTCATCATAGGTTTTCCCAGCATCCTAGTTTGATAAACATCCTTCACCTAGGAAAGATCCTCCTCCTTTATGGAAAAAAAGCCACGAAAGTCCGTTCCTGGTTGTTCTCAGTTGTATTGAGAACGAATCAGAGTTTATAGCCTCGTTCCCTGAAATGAGCCGCACACACAACATTTTCCCTTCGCTGCATTAGCGATAAACGATAGACGTTTAGCCCGACATTTACCTGCAGCTTTTATTATTATTAGATATATTTTCTTACTTTAAATAATCAAAAGGCTACTAGAGGGCATGTTCAGAGTGTAAGCAGTTTTGCTCTTTAAAGCAGGAACAAAAACCCTGGGAAAAATATCTGATTTGCATTGGCAAGAGAATATAACTATAGAACTATAAATATGTGTGTGTGTGTTATATAGTATACTTTTTCACACATGTTACTGCTAAAGTAAGGCGAACACATGATGAGACCTTGAGCCCCGAACACTAATCAGACCTTCTGTTTTGCTAATTAAAATATAAAAAAAAAAAAGAAGCAAGGTTGCTGAAGCCACAGCCATAAAAAGGTTTTCATTTAAAAGAATTAAGAGACTGATAACTCCAGTGTGCGATGCTCTGCGATTTCCATTCATGCAGCAAATGACATTCAGAGTCACGCCGCCGCCGCCGCACTAACTCTGTCTCCATTATCCTGTGCGTTTTAATCTCGAATATAAGCAGGAGGAAGAGGAGAGCATTAATCGTAGGAATAATAATAATAATAATAATAATAAGTTTTATAAATAAATAAAAAATCATCGAGTATTTCATAAATGAAAGCTCAGACGAAACAGAAGTGCGGATTCAGCTTTATCGGCTATACGATTTGGATTGATTTATCGATACGGAGTCGCATAAAGACGGAGGAATGGGATTTATATATATTTTTATTTTATGAGTAAACTCTATGAATGCACAACATGGCAGGGTAAAGAGAAGAGAAGGAACGCTCCCGGTGCGTGGTGTTAGTAGAGTGAGAGAGAGAATAAAACATAGAGAACGTACAGTGTAGATATTCGAGCAGAGCCGATTGACATGACATCATAACATACGGTCAGAAATACTCACTGACATGGTGTGAATATTTTATTACTTTTTTTATCATCATAATTGCTGATTTTTATATTACCTGATTTGCTTTTATGTTTTTGCTATTCAGTTTGAGATTTTATTTTTTAGTTCATTAAACAACACATTAAAAAAATAATTAATAAATAATTAATAAATATAAACGTTAATCGGACGAAGAAACAAAATTTTTTGTTTGTAGTTTTGCACATTTTATGTTTAAATAAGTATGCTGTTAACTTTATCTGTTTTTTAAAACATTTATATGTATGTGCAAAAAAAAAAAAAAAAAAAAAACAACTCAGATATGTCCATTCTCAATTGCTTTAAATTACAACACAATTAGAATAATTTTTTTTTATTTCGCACCACAGGGAATATGAGTCAAATTGGTGTGGTGTTGTTTTGATTATGTTAAAGATAATTAATT
Source organism: Channallabes apus (assembly GCA_030522415.1). NCBI lineage: Eukaryota > Metazoa > Chordata > Actinopteri > Siluriformes > Clariidae > Channallabes > Channallabes apus. The sequence continues at coordinate 7,979,093 of CM060118.1, read as the reverse complement.
TGATTAGACATTCAGAATGTGGCACACAATAAGAATTATACGCGGCAGTCAGTTTACTTTTCTGAGGAATGGAATTTTTCTCTCTTTTTTTTTTTGGCAAATTAGTCCCGCTTTTTAAACGAGTCACAGTTTTTGAAAAGTATTACCCTAGAAAAGTATTACTTACCTTAATTTGCAACATAAAATTTATAATATTTGTTGTTCCAAAAAAAAATCACAAAAGTAAAATCAATCAATCAAACAGACAAACAAACAAAAAAGGTTTGGAAAAAGTCTTACATTTTTTTTTTAATTTAGCCCTATAAAGGGTTTACATCATTAAAAAAGGTTTACTTGTACACTTTTTATGGAACATTTTGCATAAAAGAGAATCAGACGCAGTGTTTCCCACAAAACCATCCTAATCTAAAGAGAGTGATGTTCTCTGTCTGGTTCAATTGAACTGTGATTCACTCCACATACAGGAAGTGAAGCAAATCTGCTGTGTTTTCTGAGCTACAGAACAAAGCTCGTTTCCAGAACTCAATAGGACTGTGGAGGATCTGGAGTCTGATCCAGGAAAAATATGTCCTGAGAACGTTAAGGGACATGAGGACAGCATGTGGAAGTGATGATATATAGGCTACATGTAGTTATAATGCGCCATCTGTAACTGAATCATACCCAGGGGGTAAACAAGCTAAGAGTCTTTTAGCTAAATCTGATTCAGACTCAGGAAATGGACTACTAGTGAAAAAAGTGTCCATACTGTAGGTAGATTAACTTGATAGAGAGAGAGAGATAGACAGATAGAGAGAGAGAGAGAATAATAAAAACCATCATATAATTTAATCTGTAAGCAAAATTCTCAGAGAGTAAGATGTTATAGTAAATGCAAAGGTAAAAAAAAAAAAAAACTGGGATAGTCAGTGACATGAAAAAAAAAAGCGTGTGTGTGTGTGTGTGTGTGTGTGTGTGTGTATGTGATGAGCAGTGTCCATGAGGTTAATGAAAAGTGACAAACTTGGATCGCTCGGTCATTCTGCTCTCTTTGGCGAGAGTCTCTCTCTGAGATGGAGTTCGACCAAAACCCCTTGCTCGCCTTTAACAAGGTCAGAGACACACGCGTGCCGTTCACCTTGCTTTCCTCCATCCCTCCATCACCCTCCCTCTCTTCATTGCTCAGCCCCCCCCCCCCCCCCCACCCACCCACCCCTTTTTCCTTGGCCTACACTCCCGTCAGCCTTGAGGAGTCGGTCACACACTTCTGGCTCATTTTAAACACCGTTAATCGCTGATGGAGTCAAAAGGTTTGGGTGCGGCGAGTTTAAGGAGCAGCATGGGGTGCACTTTTTTGTTTTTTTTTAAACCCCACACCATTGTGTGTGTGTGGGTGGATGGGTTTGGATGTGCACATATGTCTAAGTGTGTGTGTGTGTGTGTATTTTCTTTGCTCAAACTTTTAATCCTGATTAAAAATGGGCCGTTAATGAAGCATGAATAGACTAATTGGAGCTGTCATCAAGGCAGCAGGAGACAAAGTACTTGACATTTGGAACAAGCTATGAAGGGATGACATTGGCATCCAGGCAGGAGAAAAGAAGATGGAAAAAAAAAATGAGGAGGGGATGTACTGAAGTTTTTAAGACTTATCACAGTTGATAAAGTTTGCAGCTTATTAATTATATTAAAGTGCAACAGCAGTTCGGTTCAAAACTTCTGTTCCTCTATGAGAAACTTAACGCCGTGTAACGATGGAGCAGAAAAAAAAAAAAGTTCACTTACAGTCTAGAAACTCAAAAAGCTTATAATATCTTAACATTGTAGACGCCGATGTAAAGTATTCTCACAGCACATAATAGCGTTTTAACCTGCGGTGGCCTCGCTTCACGAGTTTTATATTCAATAACAAAACAAACATCTATGCCTGCTTCACCAAGCCTGAGAGTAAAGAAAAAAAGCACAAAACTCAGATAAAGTCAGATAATTGCGGCTTTATTTAATGTCTATTTACTGTACCTGACTCAAGTAAGAGCGACCTTTATTTAAGACGTAAATCTACTGAACAGCATGATGTACCTGTAAATCGCTTTAATACTGTAGCGAAGGTCTGTGGAATAAAAGTGAGAGAAGATGCGCTTTATTTGTGGACCTTTACTGTACATGCCGCCGTTTCGCATCTAAACGCGGCGAACAGGGCTTTTTGTGTCTGTTTGAAATACACTCGCTCTGTTCCTGTGAGTCTGAGTGGCGTGAATACCTCTTATAACCTGCGACAAAACAGCGAGCGCTATTCTTTTAGAGACTTTTTTTTTGAGTTTGGATATTTAACAGAGAAAAAAAAATAAATACAATCACGGACTCTGAACTCCCGCTCTGACATGACAAAAGTTTGGACACACCTTGAACAATAGTGAAGATGGCAAAACAATAACATAACACATACTGTAACAAACGATGTAATTAAGTAGGCAGAAGGATCACTCTATTATTACTTTAGTTCGGCGGGAAAAACGGCTAGAACTTTTGAATATACAGGATATTAAAGTCTAGTTGCAAAATAACAACAAAAAAAAGTTAAACGCCACGAAGAACCTGGGTCTTAAGGGGAACGTCCCAGAAATCAGGAAAGGAAGACCAAGAGCTGCTTCTTCTGCAAGTTCAGTTACACTCGAAACTCTCCACCAATTAAACTCGCAGCATCTCAGGTTAGAGGCTACAGGATCGCTTCACAGAGCTCAATAGGAGACAACAAGAGATGTTCAGAGATTATTTTATATTCTGGACGCCTTCAGGATTCTTCTACAGGGTACAAAATAATCAAAATAAAGAATAAATATTGGATAAAAAAGAAAAAATGTGTCCAAACTTTTGCCTGGATGTGTATATTATATAATACTCATAAATAATGTACTTTTTAATAATAAAAATATAATAATACATCTTACTCCTTTCCCATGTACATCTCTGTACCATGTACCGTTTACTGTATATTCAACATCAACAAAGCAATTATTCCCATTGTCTCATTAGGAGGTAAAGTATTTTTTTTCTTTCTAATTTTTAATAATAAACTCCCTTTTTAACACTTAACAAACCCAATGTCCCTTGATTGGCACAAAATAATAATAATACTAATTAAGGGGCATTATATGATTTCCTGATGATTCAATAAGCACTGAGAATCTCATAAACAAACACAGACTAATAAATGTAAATAATAAATTATATATTATAAATTATAAAAATCAAATCTACCTTTATATTATTAAAAAAATAGCAAAACAAACCATCTATTTTAAATCATTTCGATTTTTTTTCACTTTGACATAACGTTTAAAAATACATTTAACTAATTGGTTTAATTAATTACTTAGACTTCATACCTGGTTGTCATTACACTTACAGATTTGATAATTATTTAGATTTAGAGCTACAGTATAACGCTCTTTACAATGCTACGCATGGTACTTTTTATTAGAACATAAATGTTTCTTTTATTACTTTAAATTTAGAATTATTGATTTTTTTATGGTAATTTTTTGGAGGGGGTCAAACTAACCAAATATTTTTTTTTAAGTTGTATATAAAATGATGTATACAGTACCGTACTTGTATATAAAATGATGTATACCGTAAAAACTGTGCCTTTTTTTTTTAATGCTTACTGGGAAAACTACGAAGTGAGATGCAGACTGTGGAAAATGGCCCAAACTAATTATTTACTATTTATTTACAGAATGAAATAAGTTAAAAGGTTGTTCCTATTTTCACAAATACATTATAAAAATAATTAAGTAAGGAAATATATAAAAATACATGAATACATCGGTATCGCTCATTAAACCTGTGTTTCAATACAAAGTAAATGTTAAATAAATACATTTTAAAAAATTAAATAATAATAAAGAAAGCGCCAGAACCAGAAGCGTTATCAGAACGTTAAAGTTAGAATATTAGCACAAGGTAAACAAAAGAAACAATGTTCACATTAATTATCAATAAAATAAAATATAAACTGAATAAACAACATATTGAGCACTTCTCCAAACAAAAAGAAAAAGTAAGAGGTCAGAAAACAACTGAACAAAAGTTTTTTTTGTAACATCTCACCAATCACAGCACACAATCTGTTTCCGTCAGTGAAATACAGTATCAGCGTGTAGCTGGTCACTGAGCAGGATCATTAAAAGGAAAAAAAGATAAAACTCCAACACGTTTATAAGATGCGATTGCTGATTGTGGCACTAAGTAGAAAAGAAGGAAATGTGAAATACTCACAGATTTCGAAGCATTCGACCTGTTCAGTTTCCCTGCTCCATTTAACATCAAAGCGGCGAACGCTCTCTAATAAGCCACAGCAATTACATTATCGAGAGGGGAAAAAAAGAGTAACATGAAGACTGAAGTTCTGAAGGTCTGGTGGAAATAATATCTGAATGTCCTTCTCGACAGAGTTTTGGTCGTGCTGTAAGCATTCAACATGATTTATTTACGTAGTTTATGAGGCTGTTAATTATTGATATCCCAATTAATGGAAAGTTGGGAGCCATGGTTATATCATAGGTACTTTAGTGGCGCCTGAGTGCCTTGCCACTCCTGATATGAGGGGAAGGGGGGAAAAAATTATAATAAAAATATCATCAGAAATGTATTGGTGCGTCTCTGAGATGAGCATTATGCCGGCTTCCGAATGACCATAATTCTGCTGTCTCATGCTGCAACTTTTTGTTGTGTTGATTTTTTAGCTTATAAGAAAATACAAATATAAAACAGGGATTTATTATTATTATTATTATTATTATTATTATTGATTTGAACTTTTATTTAACTTTTAAACAGTCAATTAAACGTATATATTAATATGGCACAGCTTAGCACAGAATGCAATATTTGAAACTTCAAGAAATATGTTTTTTTTTATGTTTTTTTTATGCTGGGACTATTGCAATTTTTTAAAGCATGTTTAAAATTATTAATTAAGTAAATTAATACTTAACAGTAATACCACTAGCTAAAAAATACACACCACAAAATTTGTATAAGTATATACAGAAATATTTTTCAAAGTAGTATGATGTGATTTTTTAACACAGATACAGGCTGCTTTGCGACAATGACAAGTTAATATTAAATTGAGTTGAATTGAATTGATTTTACTGAATTTGTAAAATAATTAAAAAAAAATAACTTTAGTACTGGATAAAGTTTTATCTTAAACAAATTGTAAAAAACTAATAAACAAACAAACAAACAAACAAAAAGTTGTAAAAAGAAAAGTTTACATTTCTATATTATGTTCCACACTCAGATGTTGTAGCAGGGAAAAATATAATAAATCAAGTTATCCGCAATACATCATTTAGACAAAACAAATCAGTCACAATCCACTTTATTTTCTTAAGACTTCTGCATGCTAATTAAGCAAGCGAAGCGACGATAACCCACAGATTAATCTTCGCAAAACACGGCGGTTAATTGTCCATGGTAAAAAGGCGAGCGGCGCTGACAGAATGCCGTAGCGCAGCGTTGCGTGTGTTTCTTCACAGGAGTAAATGAGTGACAGATATTGAGAAGAGGAATCGTTTCGGCAAATGCGGATGGGCCTCCATCAATAATGTATGCCAAATTAAGCACAGAGGCATAGTTACTCAAAGAAAGGTCAAAGTGAGCCGATAATGATTTTTTTAATGACATTTTGAAAGGAGACCATTTTCATTCCTCTCAGGCATCGTTGCTTAGACATGTAATAACAAATAAAGCGCTCAGGAACTCTGCACATAATGTATTTGTGGTTTAAAAATAAATAAATAAATAAACTTAAAAAAAAAAAAAAAGGGACGAGCCGTTTAGAGAGCTTTAATAGTGGAAAAATACGGAAAGATAAACAAACAAAACAAAACAAACCTGATCAGGTATAAAGGGAAGGAGATTTTAATGAATGATTAGTGTTATATTTAAATACTGTACACCTCCTTTACTGTATCACCCATATCCAGTAAAACTGAGCGGTCTGGAATGTAGACAATCTACAGCAAAAAAATCAATTGACGAAGCAATCAGGAATCTCAAGTGGAGGCTGGTTTATATTTTACTGGCAAAAACATTTAGTCAAAGGTTTCTAGAGCGAGAGAAAGAGAGAGAGAGAGAGAGAGAGAGAGAGAGAGAGAGAGAAATGCAGTTATAGAACAGATTACATTCTGGGAATTGAATAAATAATAATGTCAGGAAACCAAATATGAAAAGAAGGTGTTCAAAGAGTTTCTTGGCACTGTGGGGCAGCTAACCGCATTCCTGCGGTAGCTCCAAAGCCCCTGCAGTCCCACTTGATGGTAACAATTCTTGGCTATACTGTACATCCACTACCCAAATGCCTAGGGCCTGACCATACAGTATCACCTCCAAAGATCCTCAATTACCCCAAAAGTTTGGATATTACTGTACAACCCCTAGCGCACTAGCTCTTACTGACCTGACTCTTGTACCACAAATCCTACTGTCCCCATACAGTTACTCCAGATTCTCAAGTTCTGACCGTATCACTCCAACTATCTAGTGCCCTAGATCTTAATTCCCTGCCTCTACTTTGTATCCTCAGAAGCTCAAGTTGTGAACTTGTCACCCCAGCGTGCAGTGCCCAGATCATGGTGCCCTGACTCTACTACCCCAACACCTATTTTACCTTATCTTGGTGTCCCAACTCTATTCCTTACAGTATCACCTCATACAGTATCATACTGCCCTAACCTGATTATTCCAGCTCCACAGGCTCTGATTAATACCACAGGACAATAATTTGATTATCCAGCATTCTCAGACTGGTACTCAATTATGTCGGATCCCAGGGTCCAGAATCTATAACCCCTGATCCTAGTGCCCTGACTTTGCTAGAACAGATCTAAGTCATTTGACCCAATTAAACAAATGAACAGTTTCCTGATTCTTTGTGGCCTTGACTGTTACCCCATATGCTCAGGTCCAGGTACTCAGGTCCAGGACTTATTAACCAACATTCTAAGGTACTAACATTTTTACAACAAATCCTCATGTCATGTTCAGATACATGGGATAGTCTGTACTACCCCAAGACCCCGTGGCGTAGATCTTAGTGAGCTGACTCTTTATTATTCTTGGTCCTTGTGTTGTTCGATATAGTGGTTTTTGATTCTTTTACTCAATCATCCTCAGGTTCCTACTCAGTTACACTCGATCCCCAGGTCCAGCATCTATCTACAGCAGTGTCCTGATTTGGTTATCTCAGATTATCAGGTCCTGGCACTACTACCTTCTGATTCTAGTCACCTGACTCAACCATATAACCATCACCTCAGATTTCTGGGTTCTCATTAATTGTTCAGATTTTCAGGTCCTGGATTTATTAATCAGTGTTCTGAGATATTTATTCTGTTGTGCTGGATCCTCAGGTTCTGGACCGAATGCTCAGGATCTTAGGACACTATTGCCTCAGATCCTCAGGTGCTCACTAGGATGCAAACTGATTCAGATCCCATTTCAACAGCTTCTAACTCTCTTATCATGGATCCTTAGGTCTTGATTTACTTAACCCAGATTTTTTTATTTACTCTGAACACAATCTAACAAACCACAAATCAGCACCCTATACTGTAACGTCTATCTACTCCATTTTCACTTATTACCCCACGTACCAGAACCTACTACCACAAACCCTAACTTTAGTACCCACTTTGACATCTAAAGTTGCTCCAATCTCCTGGTTGAATGTCTAAATATTGAACATAACTTTATTGTAATTCTGAATATTTGTGCCAACATTCCAGCGATAATCTGTGTATAATGTCCTCAAACTGCTAGCAGTATTAGCAGGGACACAACTCGACAGCCTGCTTTGTTTGCAGAAGGGTATAATATTAAGCATTCCTTTTAACATTCCTAGTATACTGCAGATATTTCACATTTAAAGTCCAGAGTGTCCACTGAGCCGGCAGATGTAGAATACGTATCTTTCACACTGCTACTAAAAACTTCATGTGTTTTTTTTTTTTGTGTTTCAGGCTATTCAGAGAGGCACAACAAAGCCGCTACTCCTATTTTCATCTTGCTTTGAAGTGACTTGGGTCACACGCGATTCCTTGAGGACGAGCAGACAAACCAAACAAAGGTGGAGGACAGCACGAGCGGGACAGAGATGCAGGTCTTAAACCTCCGTGTAACCGGAGGCGACAGAGCATCTGAATAACAACGACTTTCGCTTTTATCGGGGCCCGGACGTTAAAGGGATCACTAATCTCACTGTTACATCCGATTATCACACATGGCTAGCCTAATGCACTGGGTGTGGGGTGATGATTATATATTTATTTTCTGATAGACAGGCAGAAGGTGGATGGGGCAGAAGGCTTCCTCTGCACCCAGAGTGTCACTCGCAGTGGGACAGAAACACCAGCCAGGCAGAAACACTCCAGATGTCACCAGCAGTAAAAGGTGTCCTGCTTTGTTTGTGTGAACGTGTGTGTCTTTAGGGCGGTGCTGTTCCAGGGTGCGTGTTGTAGTGTTTGTGCTTCTATGCATGATAGCGTACATATGTTATGTCCTTGATTTATTTTTTTATTTATTGAACGGCCACAAACAATGAGAAGAGACAGAGAGAGAGAGAGAGAGAATGGAAGCGTGTTTGTGTTTACGGTTACATTCAGACACATTTGAGGATCCGTATAATCTGCACAAATTACCTCCGACAGCTCAGATTAAGATGTCGAAGTCTGGATGTTTGCATTATGCAACAACAATTACACTCGATTACAACACTGCCGAGTCCGTTACTATTCCATTACGCAGAGTCCGTCAGTATAAAAATAAAGCTTGTCCGATCCGTGATCGTTGTGCTCATTCCAAATGGGTTAATCTGATGTCCTGACTGCACGTCAGAACTCATTTCGAGAATATTCAGAACTATCTGTGGTACCTGGGCACTCCTGTGTTTATTCGATTTAAAACCACAATCGACAAAATCTCAACTGGAGAGAAAGGTGTAGAGCGTAGTACGACCGCGAACCTGAGTAAAAGACCAGAGTAAGCAAGTGAGGTGAAAAAGTACTGTACGCGAGTGCAGTAACTAAAAAAAGGTTCAATTATTAAGTAAATAACTAAATATGAGCGTAAGCAAGCTACGTAAATAAGTTCGCCTACAGTATACAGTAGGTAGGTAAGTAAGGCCTGATGTACAGTATGTGAGCATACAGTATAAGCAAGAAAAAGGGATGCTTCAGTTTCTATTTTTTTCTTCTATATTTCTATATTTTGTAATATTTTTATTAAGCCCTTATTTGTACAGTATATTTTACTAGTTAAATTTATTTTCTGTCATATTTCTTTTTATTCATATTTATATCTTATGTTTAAGCTTTTATTTTGTTTAAGGTCACTGGCGGTCGTCTAAGCATTTCACTGCATATCGTACTGTGTATGACTGTGTATGTGACAAATAAAATTTGAATTTGAAAGAAGGAAGTAAGCAAGAAAAGAAGAAAAGATGGAAGAAAGACTTGAAGAAAAAAGAAATAAGAAGCAAAGAAGGAAGGATTCAAGTATTATAAAGAATATAAGGAAATAAAGAAGAAAGGAAGGGAGTCGTAAATAAAGAAATGAAGATAGCAAGGAAAGACTAAGGGATGAAGAGGAACAAACATTCAATTAAGAATGTAAGTAAGTTAAGAGAAGGGAAGGAAGGAACGAAGTGTAAATACAGTAAATGAGTAGTTTAAAGCAAGCTAAGTAAATAAGTGCACCTATAGGTTAGTAAGTAAGACCTGATGTAAGTAAGCGCATAAGCGAGAAAAATGAGCAGGTAAATAACAAAGGAACAAAGCAACTTAAGGGAAGGAAGCAAGCAAAAAAAGAAGGAAGGATGGAAGGAAGACTTTAGGAAAAAAGAAATAAGAAGGAAAGAATAAAAGAAAGGAAGCACAGAAGGAATGAAGACAGGAAGGATCAAAGTAAACATTCAAGTATGTAAGTAATATAAGGAACGAAGGAAGGAGGAGAGGGAAAGAGGAAAGAAAAAAGAAAGGAAGAGGAAATAAGAAATAAAGCTAGCAAGGAAAGAATGAGGAAAGAAGAGGAACAAGCATGCAACTAAGTACGTAAGTAAGTTAAGAGAAGGAAAGGAAGGAAGGAATGAAGAAAGGAAACATGAAGGTATGTTAGAATGTAAATAAATGATTACATTTACATTAGGTTAAGTTAAATGAAGTAAAAAAAAAAAGGATGAAAGTAATGAAGGAAGAAAGTTACAAAGGAAGAAAGAAAGGGTGAGGAGGAAGGAGGAAGAATAAGTGGAAGGAAAGACAGAAGGAAGGGACAGAGAGAGGGGAGGAAGGAAGGAAGGAAGGAACATAGGAAGGAAGAAGGAGGGAAGGCAGGAAGCATGCATTTATTTAGGGAAGTATGTGATAAATTTGGGAAGGTGAGAGGGAAGGAAGCATGCAAGTATGTAAAAGTTTAAGCAGGTAAATAAATAGGGCAGAAAAAGAGGAAGGATGGAACCATGTAAATATGTAAGAATGTAAATTAAGTAAATAGGCAAATTAACAAGTAAATATAAGTAAGGAAAGGATAAAAGGAAGGATGAAAGGACGGCAGTATTTGGGAATGTGAGAGGGTGAGAAAATTAGTAAGTACAAGAAGAGAGAAGAATGCTGTAAGTGAGTAAATGAGTAATTAAATACATTAATAAGTAAGTACGCAATTAAGAAAGAAATAGAAAGACAGACAGAAAGAAAGTTGGATAGCTGGTAGATGTGGGATTAAATTGTAATGTTTGTTCATGCTTTACTCAATTTAAGCTCTCAGTTTGCCAATTTAAGTTCTCGAACTGATAATTACGCTCACGTTTTGCTTGAATAGTGTCTCATCTAAATAAAATGCGTCCACAATTAAACAGATAAACAGAATTAAATGAAAAAGTCACTTTGTGTGCATGCATCGTGTTTTGTCAACCTGATTTATCATAATAATACGCCCTGATTTAGATGGTAACGAGGCAAAATAACCCTGTGCGCGCTGAACGAGCTGCTCCTCATCAGGTCTGAGTGATTTCGCAGCAATCCAGTCCAGCTGTTTAAATAATCCGCATACAAAGAACGTGGCTCGTTTGTTTCTTACATTAAGCGTGATGACGACTGGACCACTGTCACTACAAGGGCTCGTTGTTGCTGGAGTTGAAACTAATCCCGATCAAATAGGGCTTGTCATTTTGACAGGTACAGTAAGAAGCGAAGAAGAAGAAGAAGATGAAGACAGCCTCCAAGACCCACACCAGTATTAATGCATTACTCAGAATGATCCTAAATGATACACTTGCAGCCTCTTAAAGTAAACTTGCATTGATTTCTTACAGTGAAATATGGTGGCAGACTCTCATCTCCTAATCTGCTATATAAATCACACTCCTTCCCTCTGCTCTTTCGGAGACACAGTGTTCCTGCAAGTCAGGAAGCTTCTGAATGTACAGTAATTACCCCAGCACTAAGCTTCAAACCACTCATCAGTGCCCTATTGTGAGGACTTCTAAAAAAGTGACATAAAAATACAGCTCGATGTTTTAGGACAGTTTTCTTCGGAGTATAAAAGTGCAGCTTTATTTACTGAGCGGTGAGTCTTTTTTTTTATTTATTTCCCTGCAGCAGCAGCAGCAGCTTGTCAGAGGTAACCCTGATATTTCTTCCACCTGTGAAACACATACGGTGACCGCACCATGTGACCCTCCAGATGCTGCTGAGGAACGGCGAGTGAGAAGTTCCAGAGAACCACAGATTAGCAGATTGTGGCAGAACAGCGGCATCCAGTCTGACTCACGCATAACATCAGATCCAGACAGAGAGTCGTGGAAGTGAGGATCGTTACGCAGATACCCTCACCACTAGTTCCACCTTCTGCTAAAGCATGACTAGTAAACAAAGATATTTATTTTGAGAGCTGTCTTTAAGTCGCTGGAAGAACATCTTAACAACGACATACTCTTAAAAATACATATTAAAAAAATAATAAATAAAAAATTATAAATAAAAAAAAATTCAGGTCCAGTTTAAGATTTAACTATAAGCTACACAAATCTGTCTGATCACATTGAGAACACGGTGAGATTCTATCTAATGTATCAAATTAGTTATAGTTATAAAAAAAAAGTTTTCCATCCATCCTCCCATCCATTCAAATTTATTTTATATTTTTTTCCTCAATGTGGTATCTATCTGTCTGTCTGCTTGTCTATCTGTCTGTCTGCTTGTCTATCTGTCTGTCTGCTTGTCTATCTGTCTGTCTGCTTGTCTGTTATTTTGTTGTGATACATTTATGCAATTATCCTGATATAATATTCCATTAGACATATTACTGCCTTTTTTCAACTTTCTTTATTTTCTTTATTTTTTATTTATTTAGCTTTTTCCCCAACTAGGTGTGACTTTTTTTTTTCTATTTTATGCTTGTATATCTATCTATCTATCTTGCCATTTTTTCTTTAAATTTTTTGTTTTGTTTTGTTTAAAGAATAATGATCATATTTAAAATCATAGACTTTTATTTATTTATTTATTTATTTGTTTATACTTTATCCAGACACATCATCTTATTAGAAATAAACTTGTATAATAAAGTCTGACTTCAAGATGAATGCTTTTGTTTATTTTTAAACCAACTCTGACTTTATAGATAGATAGATAGATAGATAGAATCAAATTTAATAAGCATTTGTTTGTTTGTTTGTTTGTTTGTATATTCACCGACCCACTTTTCTGCAAGTGTGTCCAAACTTCTGCAAGTTATGATCAAACATAATTGATCAGGTTTGACATCACAGAAATGTGTTCATTCTTATTCTATACTGAATATATTTATTTGTTTATTTATTTTTGTTTGTTTACTTCTTTGTTTTAATTTATTGCCTGATTGATAATCTCAGATATTGAGATGTAAAATTTTATTTTATCTGATAATCTTGTTTGTTTGTTTGTTTGTTTTTTGAACCATGCCTCCAGCTCTGTAATATGGGATCATTCCTCATTCCTCCTTGAGTTTGTTCACACAGATTCAGGTCGAGTTTAAGAGTTCGGTATAAACCCACACACCCGAGGGCAACACGCTTCCCATCTGATGTTCTGTAACCCGGGAACACGTGCGCGTGAGATCTCGCTGTCCAAACCCACAATCTGTTCAAACCGCCGCTGTGAATTCAGACCTCATGGATGGGACGGAAGCGGAGACGGCGGCGTTCTTCATCACGCTGAGGCGAAAGAGCAGCGGGGAACTGCGGAGGCGCTCCGACCGTTTCCGAGGGAATGCTGCATTATTCTGTTTGTGGTAATAAATGTCTGTTAAAACAATCCATTTCAAAAAGAGCCCTGCATTATTGATATGGATTGAGCGAAGCCTCCAGCATGGATATCATAAAAGACTCATCTAAATTCACGGGCCCCTGTCGCCATAATGTACACACACCCACATTCTCTCTCTCTCTCTCTCTCTCTCTCTCTCTCATGCACACACAGCTATTTTAATACACTTTATTTCGCCTTTATTTGATATACATCTCTTATTTCCTATTCATACGAGGAGTCGAGGGGAGAATTGACGATTGAACGCCGGTGTTGAATTTCAAAGCGAGGGAATAAAACATTCACCTATGAGGTTATGGGAAAGTGAAGATGTCTGAGAGAGAAAGAGAGAGAGAGAGAGAGAGAGAGAGAGAGAGAGGGAGGGAGAGAGTAGTTCTGATATGGCTACATGTGCAAAGTTAAATATGCGACTTTGCTCTTCCCTTTATTATCCCTGGAGGCTCAGTGCCATCTTTCTTCACGTAGGTCACATAAAACACGCTTAAAATGTAATCAAAAGATGGAAGGAGCACCAGGACCCATGTTCGTGTGAATAATGCATTACGCTGGAACTACAGGATTCTCTCTAAAAACCCTAACGTTCAGTTCATTGAAATAGTTGGAGAGCATGGTGAGTTTTTAAGAGCTGAACTAAGAAAAAAAAAAATCACGTTGTGGTGTCGAGTGTCAGACCGGACACTTTCCCAATTAAGATGTCGCTGGCAGTTTAAGATGGAGAAAGGCTCTGAAGAGCTGGCTAGCTACGGCAGCTGAGCAGATGGACTATGGAAGATTAATGGACGATGCAATTTACTCATATTCTCCCCCTTATGATGTCATAAAGGAAGGAAAATCCAACCAATCCAATCCAATCCAATGGGAGGAAAGTTCTTGCGCAGGTTTTTAATCCAATTAGAAAATATTTTATGTGCAAACACAAACACACACTTTTGTTTTTGACTCTTTTCATCTAATTAAGACACTTTGATATACCTGAAAAACACTGAAGAACAACCTGAACTAAATAAAATGAGGCTTAAATAAAGATAATCAGGATGAATATATTAGAATAATTTACTTAGAATAAGCTCCACCCCATAACTGAGAAGGTGCTGAGAAGAAAACATGCACAAAATGCTATTATTACAAAATTATTATTCAGCTTTTTATATATAAAGCTAGACAAAAATAGAAATTGTATGTTCAGACTGTACGGTGGTCATAATCAGTAGTGTTCTGTTTTTCTAGCAAACAAATCGTTAATTCATTAAGTTGATTGTTGCTGTTGATCTTTTTTTTTTTTTACAACATACTGATTACTGAATTATTTTAACACAGAATTATTATTACAATTATTTTCAATACATGCCAAATGATATTTAATTGATTTTAAAGAAGTAACTTTTCAAAAAATCTACAAAATATATTTGGCCTGGACAGGGGTGTCAAAACTTTAGCAAAATGTGTATCGCAGACTTATCTTGGACAACAATGTTTTTTTTTTTACCCTTTCTTTTTTATGTTTTGGTCACTGGAGGGTGACCTCGACTCGATAATGCAGCTTGAAACGAGTCTTTTGTACAAGAAGAAGTGTTTTTTATCCTCAAACTTCACAGGTTCAATAAAGCGAGGAACGACCTCGGGCTGATGGAGGTTATCGGTAGCTGTTTAACCCTTCTCTCTGTTTGTATGTGGCTTGTAAAAAGACAGTTACAGCTGTGCAGTGAGAAGATTCTCTCTAGCCGTGGCGTGTTGAAGAAAAACCCCTGACCAGCTGTCTGTCTCACTCACACTTCACCAGTTAGAAGCGAGCTGTTTCAGACCTTTCTTACATCAATAGCGTTAATGTACACTGACATTCTTGCTAACGCGCTCACGCTAGCGGCTAGTCGTCTAAATGAGCACACCCTACACGGTGTCCTGATTGAGCTAGCTAAATGACCAGAGGTGTGCTGCTAATTCCGGCATAGCTGAGAGGCGTTAACGTTAGCAGCTGGTCCTGTGCAGCTGACTTGATGAGTGATTACTGGCATAATTAATGTGACGCGACCCGGTCGGCCAGCGCCCCTCCCTGTACTGTCAGGCTGGATGAGGGGAGGGAAGGATGACACGGTTTAACCTCGCTTGTTCAGGTCTCGACAGACAAACACCAGTCTCCCCGGGGCATCGGGCAGCCACTCAGCAAAAACCAACAGGAACGACATGAGTACTGCTTAAAATTTTATCACAAGAGAAAGAGAGAGAGAGAGAGAGAGAGAGAGAGAGGGGTGTAAATCATTCATGCCCCCTGTTTTACACTTTTAGTTTATATAAAAAATAAAGTTAGAGACAGTTAAAGAAAATTATTATTATCTACTGAGTATGTAAATATATGTCAAAGTGAAATTTTGAAAGTAGAATCGTGATATTCTGAACAACGCTTATTAAGTTACTTCCACTTACTTCCAGTCACTTGAGTAAGTAACAAACCAAACCAACCACATCAAACAAATGTACAAAAAAACAAAAAAAACTTAATAATAACAACTAACCAACAAATAAAATAAAGAAAATCCATAAACGAATTTAGGAAGATTTTGGAAGAATTAGACAAACATACTACATTTTACAAACTAATACGTAAAAAATATACATTTTAAAACAAATCATTTTTATAGCTCAGGCAAATGATAAACACAACCAACCAAACAAAAACATCCAACCAAGTAGTTTACCAACTAACCATTCAACCAACAAACTAATAAACCAGTTAGCCAACCACTCAATTTACCATCTAATTAACCAACCAAATAAAGAACATCAAACCAACCAGCCAACCAACTACTAAAACAATAAATTTACAAAATAATGAACCAAACAACCAATTAATAAATCAATTAATTTACAAATTAGTCAATCAACCAATTCACCAAATATTTTTCCAACTAATTAGCCAACCAACCAAGTCATTATCTAATTTACCAACTAATTATACAACTAACCAACCAAACAATTTACCAACTAAGTATCCAAAACAACAACTAATAAAAACCAACCAACCAATAAACAAATTTATTCACCAACCAACCAATATACAAACTAATTAATGAATTAATCAAAACTACCCAGTCAAACGTCAAACCGACCAACTAATTAACCAACCATCTGACCAATCAACCAAACAATTAACCAATCAATCAACCAACGAAATTATCCATCCAACCAACTAACAAACCAATCACGCGCACCATAAATTGTGACCCATAACATACTATAATATAAGCTCCAGACAGAGCCAGATAAAGCCTGATCTATATATATTAAACATATTTTACATGAGTTAATAAATAAATAATCATCCATTCTAACGGTGGAACGATTGTGCCAGATATATTTAAGGCACACGGTCTATTTAAAGTGACACAGCAAGTCCACTAGAGTGTGAATCAGGGGGAACGCAGGGAGAGAGAAGTGCTTTGTCTCACATCACCAGAACATCCCAGCGCTCCCAGCCTACCTGAAAGCAAAGTTTGTGTTGAATTCCCCTCGTCGAGGTGCTTTTAGTGGTAATTGCTTTAACATTTGTTCCAGGTCAAGTAGTTAAGTGTGAATAATGACGTGTCAAAGCCGTACTGTAACGGCATCAATAGAGCAATTACCACTTAGCCAGGCATTATTAAGACACAAAAGCACATTATCCTCTGTGCAGCATATAATAACAGAGAAATTGGGTCATGAAATGCAATGCAGCTGTCTGTGATTGGGCCAGGTAAACGCAGCCAAAAGGTGGGCTCGGGAAATTATTCCCACTGTGTTAAGAAAGAAAACACACACAAAAACATATTCATGCACTCCAGCTTCGACTGGATACAGACTCAAGGTTTTCATCGCCAAAACACGGATCCAGAACGATCCGGCATCTCCAACTTATAATAAAAGTTCTTTTTAAGAGTTCTTTTTTTAAACAAATTTTCATTGGCTCGCAGAAATAGCCCGCCATTTTTTTTTTTCTACTTCATGAAATTGAAATGGATCTTGACTTCCTGACTTTCTTTCTGTGTTCATAATTAACTGACACCAGCTTCAAGCTAGACCCTTAAGCGTGAGACTCGGGCCTGAACAAAACCGACAATGATTCAAGTCTTATTAGAAACCTGCTCCGATATCATTTCCATTTTTTTTTTTTCCCTTTTGCTCCCTTTTTTCTTGACCTTGAAGAAGCTGGAGATAATTAACAATGAGGATATGAAAATTAATCTTGCCGGGCGAGCGGCCTGCTCTGTAGTGTAGGTGGTGTGAACGCTGCCCGTGTATTCATTTAAAAAAATATATATAATTAATATCTTTTTTTTTCCCCCTTTCTCCTTCCTCTGTTTCTTGTCTCTGACGAGAAAGACCTCATAGGGCTAGTTGATGGAGCACGACGGAGGGGAATCAGCGGTGGGGAGTTGAGATAATTGAGGAGGAATTGCTTTCTCTGTGACAATGAAACTTTGTTCTTTACAGTTAAAGGTTCGACACAATTCCTGTAGTTTCGCGTAGGTTCTTTAAATAGTGCCGAGAGCGCCTTCGTTTTTTTTTTTACGGTATGCTGCTTGCGTAAGAGCTGGTGGCTGCGATTGATCTCGAGAGATCAGGGAAGAGATCCTGCAGGAAACTTTGATGGAGTTTAAACATCTCGACGCTTATAAGAACATCCAGGTCAAATGATCTGAAATGAAATGCTCGGGAATGTGTTTTGTCATGAATATGATTTGCAAGATGAAAAAAAAAAAAAAAAAAGCGTAGAAGAAGAAGATTTATATGGACCATCCTACTGCTGCTTCTTTTTGAAAACGTTGGGAAAAAAAATCTTTATTTTGGTCATTTTTCCAAATAAATTAATCCGTCAACATTGGTTATTTTTTTTTGTCCTTTCACTGTTTTTTTTTCTGCTCCCACTACGATGTTGACACACGAGGCGTCGGCTTCACTCTCTCTCCTGAATGAATAACTGAAAAACACACCGTCGTCTCATTAGCAATATTAATCAGTTCGTTATAACTCCATTGCGCTTTTATCTCATGATGAATGTGCCTCTGTGAGCTTAATCATCTCGTACAGGAGCCAAGCTAAACACCGGCGTGAAGGCGTCAAGACGAGGCCCTGAAGCTAAATGAAATAAGCCGCGTGCGGGACAGCGGCGAGATACAGAAGTGTATTCGTAACCCTTAGAGGCTGTCTCTCGGATGGAGATAAAAGAGTCTTGGATATCGTTTTAATTTAGATAGATGCCGACAAATAGATGTTTTCGGGGTGATGTCTCTATCTTGGGTATGTTAAATCAACTTTCCCGGATTGTAATGTTATAGAATATCTATAACATTACACATTCCTATTCCAGTTCGGCGAACCCTCAGTGTTAGAGTGATTAGAATCAACTTTCATATAACGTCAGACTTTTTATAAAGACCATGAAGTGATAGATTTGTTATTTTTAATAAAACTGGAATATAATCCCCGCTTCAATGATGAGATGCAGATAAGACGCAAGTGTTTTATTCCTCTTACACCATATCCCACAATGCACCAGTGCAGGAGACGTTCCCTCGATCATCTCAGTCTTAAGGTGGATGAATGTTACCGAGTCCTGGTCCACAGGTACGGGGGCATTACAGTATTTTTAAACACAGGTCGCTATGAGATTTTAATATCTATTATAGCTAGCAAGTGAAAATACCTTGAATCGAGTCAAATTCACCAGAAACGTCCTAATATATCATTACAACAAACCAAATATAAGATCATTCAGTTTATTTTTAGACAAACTGTACTAGTTTTTAGTTTAAACTATCTTGTCCGATTGCCAGATCATTTTGCTAGTTTTAAGTATTTATTTCTTGAAAGAAGCAAAATTCTACGCGAACAAGACATTTACATTTTTTAAAAAATGAGTTCAACTTGTCTAGAAATGAGCTTAATGATCTTATATTTTATATTATTATAGTTGTAATGATATATTAAGACATTTCTTGAGAATTTGACTTGATTCAAGATGTTTTCACTTGCTAAAATATCTTTTTTTTGTTATTTTACCCCAGTGTAAATATAGATTAATACATTTGTGTGTGTTTCCATTGAGCTCCGCATTTTCACTTCACCAACATCAACCAAAACCAATCAATCAATAAATAATAATAATAATAAAAAAAAAATCACAAAACTTTAGGAGAGACATACTGTACTGTACCTCCATCCTTATTTCTATTCTTCTTTATTCTCTTCTTCCATTATTTCCTTTTTTCTCCCCTTTCCACCTTTTATTTAATCTCTCTATACTTGTATTTCTTTCCATTCATTTCTTTCCTTCTATCCTTTTTAAGTTTCTTAATTTCTTACTTTCCTTCTTTTCAGATCAGATCAGATAGATGACCTCAAAAAAACCTAAGGAGGGACACGTTTACATTCTTCTTTCTATTCTGTCTGCTTCCTTCTGTCCATTCGCTCCTTGCTTATTTGCTCTTGTCTAATAGTCAGTTTAACAACAACAACAATTATTATAATAATAATAAAAATAAAAACATAAAAATAAACATTAAATAAATGTGAACAAAAAAGAACAAACAAACAACAATACACACACACACACAAAAACCTGACAAGGAGGCTTCCCGAAATGTTTGCTTTAAGAGGGTTATGCGTGGCATTTCACGACTGTTGCTAGGGTGAAAGTGAGATTTGATGGACAGACCAGAAAGCAAGCAGCTGATTGGCTCCAGGACTGCTGAGGGCGGGGCCACACATTGCGCAAAAAAAATAATAAGCACAAGACAAATAATGCCAAATAAATCCCCGAAAAAGTTCAACAGGCTTTTGTCTTAATCTCTAAAATTGCGCTTCTCTCTATACAGTGTGTATCTTTTTCTCTTTATGAAAAAAAAAAAAACTGCATTGTAAAGCAGGAAAAAAATGATCCTCACATAAATCTGACTGTAACTGAAAAGCACACACACACACACACACACACACACACACACACACACACACACACACACAGAGTTCAGCTTGTACTCTTCTTGTCCATCTGACCCACTTCTCCTCCTTTCTGTTTGTTTGTTGGTGTTTTTTCCGTGTAACTGATTTTCCATGCAGCGCTTATTAATTAATATGGCACGTGTGGCGCTGTGGTGCTGGAGTCGGGGCCCCCGGCACAGGGGGGTCCAATCAGGCACGATGAAAGGGACAGAGCGAGGAGAGAGAGAGAGAGAGAGAGAGAGAGAGAGAGAGGGAGAGAGAGATCGAACCAGATGGAAGAAGTTTCTCTATTAAAATTGTAAATCTCTTTTAAGTCCCAGTTTTAGCTGAGACACCACATTCAAAATGCAACAAGGGCAGAGTGTGTGTGTGTGTGTGTGTGTGTGTGTGTGTGTGTTGGGGGAGAATAGAAAAAACACAACAAAGTCATTAAAACACAACAAACTGAAGTGTAGTTGCACTGATGATGATCCCGTCTCTCACCTTCTGTTCCTCTTTCATTATTTCCTCCGTTTTGTTCATCTTTCCAACTAATGAACTTTCCCATTGTCTTTTCCTTTTCCTTGCTAGGTTCCTTTTTTTGCTTCCTTATATTCTTCCTCTTTTCTTTTTGCCTTTCCACCCCTACAGTACTTTTCCAGTCATTTTGTCCCTTTGTTCAGGTTCTCTCTGCTTTCTTCTATCATGTTTATCTTTCTCTCTATGTTTCATACTGTTCTTCTTCTTTTCAGATTTGTTTCTTTCTTTGCACTCAATCTTTTACCTTCTTTCTTTTCGGTCTCTCTTTTACCCCTTACATTCCTTTCTTCCTATTGTTTTCTTCTTTTGCTGAAGTCTCACCCCTTTCTTCCTTTTGTGCACTATTTAAAAAAGTTTTCATTTTTTCCTTCCTTCTATGCCTTTTTCCATCCTCAATTTCAGATTTGTCATTATTGTTTCCTGTTGTTGTTCCTATTCCATCTTTCCCGTTTATTTTTCTCCCTTTCACTCCTTCATTTAATGCTTTTTCATCTTTCCTTTCCTCCTTTATTTCTCTTTTTTTCTCACTTCCCCTCCTTCATTCATCCCCTTGTCATTCAATCTTCCCTTGATTTGCCCTTTTTCTCCTTCTTTATTTTCTCATATTCCTTTATTTTTTTTTTTTACTTTTTTCTTTTATCTTTCTTTCATTTATTCATTCCTCACTTCCTGCAGTTTTTCCTTTATTTCTTACCTTCTATCTTCCTTCTCTGACTTTAGTCTAACTTTTTCTCATCATTATTATTATTATTATTAGTATTATTATGATGATGATGATGATGATGAACTCTCCCATATCGACCTGATTGACCCGAAGTCTCAGTTTTTTACTCAACATGCGAAAATCATTTGTTTAAAATGTCTACCTGGCAAATCGTATCGTATCGTGTGTGTGTGTGTGTATGTGTGTGTGTGTGTGTGTGTGTGTTTGTGTACAGAATTGCATTCCTCTGCATTCATTCATCACAGTAATGTGAACTTGTGACACGGCCCATGATGGGTTCATCGAGCGCCAGGCCTGAGCACACAATTACCGCTGATTTGCTCATCTGGAACCGCAAACACAATCGAAAATAATGACTCTCTGCATCCCGCGTATTTGCATAATAACAATATCACTACCTTAAATGAGTCGCTGGAGAAACTATTTTTCTTTCTTTCCCTGATAATGACTCTGTTTGCGTGTGTGTGTGTGTGTGTGTGTGTGTGAGTGTGCGAGTGCATGTGTGTGTGTGTGTGTGCGCATGTGTGCATTCGTTTCCTCATTTGTGTGTTTGTGTATTTGTGCGAGTGCAGGCTGAGCCGAACTACTGAGAGAAATAAACAAACACGATACGCAGACACAACAACGGCATAACAAGACACAATTAAACTCAGAGAAGAAAACGAAGAAGAAGAAGAAGAAGAAGAAGAAGAAGAAGAAAGCCTGTTGGACTGTGTTAAGGATATGTCCGCTACATGTGTGTGTGTTTGTGTGTGTGTGTGTGTGTGTATGTGTGTGTCCTTCCTGGTAGTGTATGTCCCACTTGTACAGTAGGAGGCAGTGATGGGAGACAGGTGAAGTGACAGAACATGCAGGATCATAGGTGTGAGAAATATATTCATGAACTGCAGCCAGTCTGTGTGTGTGTGTGTGCGTGTGCGTGTGTGTGTGTGTGTGTGTGTGCGTGTGTGTGTGAGTGTGGTGATGGATGAGCTAGCCAGACTGCTGGACAGGTAATACTACACTCTGGGAAACAGATAAATAAAAAAAATAAATAAATAAACGAGGGAAGCACATCAATGACGGGACACGGGGAAGCGTGTGAGTGTCCAGGGGAAGACACTCGAGCGTTAAGGCTGTGTACGACACCATCGCTCGGTCCACACAACACTTTTTCCACACACACTCATACACAGACCCCTCTCTGGGAGTCCTTTATCCAGAATGAAAGAATAAAACACTATAGTGAGGAAATAAATAAAAAACAAGGCCCGTGCGGTGCTTTCCAGGCATGTCGATATTTCTCTGTCATTCTGTACGCCGCTCCGCTCTACGTCCTCCTGAAGACGACTAAGAACCTCATCGATATTTGATACTGACCTGCAAGGCGTTTCTACAAATAACTGCGGTGTGATGGATGTTGAAAGCCTATCTGCTCGTGGAAATTGAAGCAAAGTTTTCACTCAGAAAACATAGAGAGTTAGGGGAAGAAAAAAAAAAAAAAGTTTCTTCAACTCCGTCTAGCTGAGTTTTCTGCTCTGTGATAAATTTATAAAAATGTTCTCTCTTGCTGAAAGCCGTTCAAGAACGATCCTTTCTCATCCGTCTGTCTGTCTAAATATAGACTTTTTGTTTAAGCCCACTTGTTCCCCGAGTTAGTTGTTTCCAAATCCTCTCTCACTAGCCAGCTCACTGGAAGAAAAGCACTATTACACTCTCACGTCTTCATCTAATCTATTTCTGTTCAGGTTAATTGTGTCGCATATGTAACATTAGATAGTTTAAAGGTTCCATTCCATTCTACTACTCTTAATAGTAGCTAACTCTTAGTAGTATTCTGGTGTTAATACCCCAACTGAAACACCATGAGCATACCTCAATCTCCCTCTGTTTCACTCCTCCTTCAAACTCGCTGATTCGGTGTCTATGCGAATGAGCTCCCGCTGAGCCGCGCCCATCCGGAGAACAGCAGAGCTGAGCAGAACTGGAAGACAGGGGGCGATCTTCTTATATGAAGTCACAGAATCTAATTGCTGGATTTAAACCCTGGAAAAGACAAAAAAACGGAAAATGTCTAAACATGAATAAAATTAATTTTTGCATAAACATTTAAAATCTCTTAAAATATCTAGGTGTAGGACTTTGTATACTCCCCTGGCTCAAGGGGAACCTACGCAATATTGGGTTTAATGGTTTGTGTTGCAATACCATTATGGCTTAATGACTTTATATAATTAATTATGGCATTATGGCTCTATATAATGATCTAGTTCTCTGAGGACAAATTCAGAAAAAAAAAATCAATGTCAGAATCTAAATAAATGGAAAAGTAAAAAAAAAAAAATATCGTACACATTTTTATATAAATAATAAATAAATAATAATAATGATAATAATAATAATTATTATTATTATTAATTATTATAAATCCGCAGAGTTTTGTGAAGGAAACACTCTGGCCCATGCTGTGGAACATCACACAACCATCTCCCCAGTATTAAAGGTCAGCCAGGACGGTTCTCAGGGATCTTTAATGACTGTTATGATAGGAAAATAAACTACAAGATACTGTTTGATCTCTGCTCAAACAATTTACTGATTCCTGATTGAACAAGAAGAATCCCACGAGCTCTGAAACTTGCAGTTGATGAAAGTGGGCAAAGGTAACTAAGTACTACTTCACTATTGTATAAGCACAGTTTTCATGTATCTTTACATTACTTGAGTAGGTTTATTTAATGATCCATTTTTAACTTGACTTCACTACATCCTACAACAAATATCTTCTACTTATTACAGTACGTTCCTGAATGGAATGTTATTACATATCCAGAGTGGAAGGTCGTATTTGAAGTGTTAATATCGCTACCTGTTGACTGTAATGAATAACTGTTTGATTTGTCTTCCCTCTGGGAAATGCTTAGTCATGTAGCAGGTGTTTGAACTCAGAAGTAGAGATGGTTGCTGACAGTGATAAGACAGCTGGTGTACAGTCGGAAAGCGAGAGACAAAGACATTGAGAGAGAGACTATGACTTCAAAGCTACTATAAGCTCACACAAGCTCAGTACTGCTGATACTTAAGTAAATGGTTAAGTATTGCGACTTTGTACTTTTACTCAAGTTGAAAAGTAAATGGAGAACTTCTACTTTAGAGTAAGATGCTACCTAGGATATTTCACCATGTACAGGATTTGTGTAATTTGAACCTTCTCTGAAGCTTTAGTGCGTATTTTAATCATTGTGATGAGTCTAGATCAGAATTGGTACTAAAGTTTTAAAGTTTAAAATCTGTGTAAATCTCCATACTGTTATCATGCTACATTAGACTACAGTACGGCTGAACGCTTGATTGGTCAGAAGGTGTGCACTATATTCTTATACTACTACAGATAGTTCCAGCAGCAATGTTTTATGAACCGTAAGTTAATATTAACCCTCTCGTTCATGTTGAGTGATTCACTAGTGAACAATTAGGGGAACATTCATTAACATTCGAAATTTCACATTCAATTTTGACTGTAAATTATGTCGTTTTTTTCCCCCCCTCCAAATGCTCTGAATGCCAATAGACAGTTATGTTATTTTGAAAATCTAATTAAATAGAAAAGTTTCACACCAAGGATAAAAAGTGAAGTTTGAGCTATTAAGCGACACCCACTTGAACATGAAGGCTATTCAGACCTAAATGTTGTAAATGCAGATTGTGGGGCGGTACTTTCAGTCAGATTAATACGTTCGCAACCATCTGTTCAAAAAATGACCTAGAAACAAAGTTTTCAACACAAGCAGTATTCAACATAATTTCATTTCTCTATACGCATTCATACTGAAGCGCACTTTCATTTGCATTTGCATTAACACTCTGGAGGAGAGAGACAGACATCAGACAGTCTTTCTGGACTGGAGATTTAGATGATTTACTGATCAAGTATAAGATTAACGTTATCATGAGCAAGTCTGCAATGTATGGCTCTTTTAATTATTATTATTACTGTAAATCTGTTTTGCACTGATATGACTTTCTGCAGTACGAGCTGATACACACAGACTTGTCGGAGAGACACGCCACATAATCTTAATCCTAATAATTGCAGGATTTAAAATGTAAAAAAGGTGTTGTTTAACAAAGTAAACCTAATGTATAATTGGCATTTACAATACACAATGAGCTGCAATGTTTATCAGCTTAGGAAAGTCTTTTTCAAAGAGTTTATGGTCTCTGTAGGATTTTTAACGCAAACCAGAGAAAGAGAGAAAAAAACAGATCAGAGAACAGCTATTTATCTCAGTTATAATGTCCTGGAGAACAGGAAGTTGCTTGTCTCTTGGACGTTACACAAACCAATATAAACTGTTCAAACATGCAACGTTTCATCCACTTAGGAAGGGCAGTGGCGGCTCAATCGTTTAAAAGGCTGTGGGTTACTTGGGTCCTTGAGTAACCCTATCTGGTCCAGGGGTGTTGTAATCTGGCTGACCCTGCGCTCTGACCCCAGCTTCACAACTGGGATACGTGAAAAAAACACTTCGCAGTGCTGTGACGTACATGTGACAAATAATTGAATTATCATCATCTACTTAACAAATATAAACATTGCAGTCGAAAGCAGTGCAGTAGTGTAAGTGAAATAACATGCTGTTCTGTGCAGTTATATGATTTTGTAGACACACTTGGCTTGTGCGTTCTGTTGTACTGTATCACACTTCCCCATACAAGTATTCATTTAATATAACACTTTAATTATATGTTAGTTATTTTTAAAGACGCGAGTATGTGATAGTCTCTCAGGCTGTGACTAAATAAACTATTCAAGGAGTTAGGACCCTTTAAAGTAAACAAGAAAGGTGGGTCAAAATGAAGAATATCCCTGTTCAGCCCTGATCCAGAACATTATTTAATGAAGAAAACAAAACCCTTAGTAGGAACCTACAAAAACATGAAGAATATTTACTTAATTTAAAGGAGGCAAATGTGTCAGTTCTAATATTTCACAGCTATGCAGAGTAATCTGGCGTTCTTTCATCGCAGACTGAGATAAATCCATGTTACTGAGGATTGAAAGGATTGAAGCACACACACACACACACACACACACACACACACACACACACACACACACACACACACACACACACACACACGGTCTCCTCTTGAGTCTCACCGGTGTGCTGGGTGATGATCACTGAGTTCAATCTAAAGGTAGTGTTAAAGATGCTCGGGGATGTTCAGTGGACGTTTTTTTTTTTAATGCTCTTGAACTCACTGATGGTCCTCTGTTCTCTCGACCGAGCTCTGGCAGAGCGGGGACTGCCTGTTCAGCACTCGTTGTCAGCACTTGAGTTTCATGTCCTTTCACTTGAGCAGTGAGTTCACACACCTCTGCACACGGGGAGCTTCTCATTATGTTCCTGGTGCTGATGGGAGTCTGATTCCGGCTTCTGCCAGAGCATGAATGTTCTTTTAATAAAGATACAGTGCTGGACTTGACTATCTCTCTCAGAGGTAACTATGGCTGACACTGACAGACCTGGTTGGAACTTAATTTTTTTTTTGACAGAAGTGCAAAATTTTTTTTGGGGGGGATGGGGCGGGGGTTGGGAGTTGGTTAAACTTTTATAATTGAAGCCTTATCATGAAATACCAACTCGGTGAACTTCCTGTTGTAGCAGTACACTGTAAACCCTAATGCTTAATAAGTAATTAAACATATTGAGTAATGTTAACTTAAATAATTACAGTTAGTTCAAATTAATAGACCTTGATGAGTATTTGGAACTTTTTGATATTTTTGAGTTTGTAGATATGACACTTTTCAAGTTAGCTGAACAAATTTGATATTTGAAGTATCTGTAAGTACGTAAGGAACAGTAACTGTCAGCTTATAGTTCCACCAACTTAAAATCTTTCAGACTAGCGATTTTGTGTCTGACGTCTGGCAACAGGGCACTGGTGGCTCAGTGGTAGGTGTTTCACCTGCCATGCAAAAGGCCCGGGTTCGATTCCCAACAAGTGCCAGTTTCAAGCCCAGACAAAATGGGAGGGTTGTGTCTTGAAGGGGATCTGGTGTATGCCTGTAAGCCTGTGCCAAGCTTGTGTGCGGACCGGATTGTCTCCTGTAGCGACCCAATCCCGAGAGCAGCCAAAGACCACCAACAGTTTATTTGATTTGCAACAACAACAAAAAAAATTGCTATTAAATAGTATGAGTTAGTCTACTCAAAAATGCAAATAAAGAATGATTAATACTGTATGAATGAGTACAACAAACTCAAAATTTTTTTTTTGAGTTTTGCCAACTTATTCGGGTTTACAGTGTACCTATTTTGTGTGACGATGATTAACAACTTGATGATGTCATGCCATAAGTCCTACCGCACACCAGTTAGTTCCGACCGAGTAATCTGATTGGACGAGAGGCATTTCACGAGTGCTGATATTAGCACCGAGATGTTTAGCACTATTTTTATCACTCGGTGTCACAGGTGTTCTACAGTCATTAATTACACCAAGTGTTGGTTGAGGCATGTGTAAAAGTAGGTCTGTATGGTCTGCAGCTGCCTGCCAAAACCCACATTCACAAAAAAAGAAAAACACATCTGATAACATTGTGTCATCTTAAACAACATGCTGTCTCCATAATGATTTGCTCACTCTAAGTTACTCGAAATCGCCTTTGAACCATCCGTGTTGTTCTGTTCATGGCTAACGCAAGCTACAAAGCTAACCAGGTATACTGTTGTATAACGGTCGTACAGTATATCACACTTGAAGCCGTTTTGTTTTGCTGAATACGTATAGCATTGCTCTCCACACTATGAGCGCACCACGGCCGCGCTGATATTCAGTACGACAGCACTTAGTTACATCCTTAACATCTGACCCTGGATTCCTTTTCTTAATTCAGACTGTTGTATAAAATATGTAAAAAAAAAAAAAAAAACATAATTACATTTCCTTTCATCAGAGGTGTTACTTTGTCAAGGATAAATGTTCAATAGAAAAGTTTCATCTCAATGACCAGCGTTACTGCATCCTGTGGTCCAGTGCATGTGCAAGTAATCAAATACTCACAGACACACAAATAAAAAGAGAGAAAGAGGAAAAAAAAATATAGAGAGAGAGGAAAAAAAACAGAAAGAAAGAGAGCTAGCAGTCTAATGTTAGCTCACAAAAGTGTGTGATTACGATCGTGTCCGGAAGGCTGATTTCTTGCCGTGGTCGACTCGGTAAGCCGTGTCCAGTTGTCGGTGTGCTAATAAGCACGTCGGTGTTCCCTGTTGTTCGCTTCTATCTCTTTTACCCTGGGGGATTCCGAGTCCTAGCGAGATAAGAACTTCAAAGGCGCGGGAAAGGCGGCGAGCGGGTCAGACTGACGTTTAGGCGAGTGTTTCCGAGCACGTTTACCTGAGTCGACGCAAATGGCTCCGTTTGAAGTGTGGCTCGGCTTCTTAAGGAACGGATAACCTCCTAGTGTTCGGCAAAGCTTTTAAAGAACTAAAAGGCTATCGAGCGAAACACAGTGTTAATCCAAATTAGGCCCTGTGATGTCCAATGAAGAGCGAGCGCCGCTTTAATAAGTTCTGTCGTGGATGGAGCAGGTGACTCGGGGTACGTCGGGTTTGACAACTCCGTCGTGTGTTGGTTGATCGGCGCTACTTATTATGCGGCGTGCAAAAGGGGATTTATGGTGAGCTGGGGAAAAAAAAAAAAGAAAGAAAGAAAGAAAAACTGAACAAAGAAGGACAACAGCCACCAATTATGCAGGAAAAAAGCAGAGAAAGAAAGAAAAAGCCACTTTGCCTGTGAGAGCAGCAGCCCTGCAGTTTGGGAGGTTATTTCTGACGCTTGGTGAGAAGCAGTGCTCTTAGGTAAATGACTCGAAATGTGCTTTAAAGGGTCTTTTTTTTTTTTTTTTTCCAACGTCCTACGACAAGCTGTTAATGCTCACTGGGAAGGCCGTGAACTGCTTTCAGCTCATACAATAGCCTGATGAGATGCCAGCGAATGTTGCATGGAATGCCAAGGCCATTTTTCACGACAAGTTTTGTGATTAGTATATGCTTCTAGGGAAAAAAAAAAAAAGAAAAAGGAAAATCCCTTCAATTGCGAGATGACTTCTTCCTTTTTTCGTCCGCCAGTGCTTTATTTTCATTATTTCCCCATTTCGGGTACAAGCGACTGCAAAAAAAAAAAAAAAAAAAAAACCTTACTCTTCTGAGCAGAAACCCGGATTGAAACAGCTCAGGAAGATCAATTCGCAGCAAAGGTAAAGGTATGAATAATTAATGAGCTACTCATGAATATTAATATTTGGTTCTAGGCTGGGGGTGTGGCTACTGGAGGTTTTGAAGCTCAAGGCAGAGAGAGAGAGAGAGAGAGAGAGAGAGAGAGAGAGGGTGTGTGTGAGTGAACTTTTTTTTTTTTTTTTACCACATGCTGTCACAGCATGACGCCGTGAGACGAAGTCAAAGCAGGAGACGCAGCCAGCTTCTATATTCATCCGACCAATCAGCTTTCACACCTTCTCCCAGTTTAATCAAAGTGAAAGGAGGCAAGGAAATATGTAACAAGGTCAATCTGAATTTGGTTCCTGGCACAGGAAGATTTTATCTATTTATTATTTTTTTTTACTGAAAATAAGCTCTTCTAGAAATGTTCTCACTTCACACTTGTCTAGACCATCATGGATGGCATGACAGGCACGAGTTTACATCTAGGAGACTTTTTATACACGGAGCCATTCACGTCATCCTGAGAGAGAGCGAGGACTGACTGTAGATCGTGCCTTGGCCACTTTAAAACACCTATATAACAGGACAAAACAGGAAGGAAAGATGCATTTACACTAAGACATGTGACCTTGCGGTGACCTTGGACCTTTTTGGATTTTATCCTGGTGGTGATTCAAGACAAAACCTACAAGCACTCTACCATTTCCCTTGACACACCTCCACCACCTAGTGGCAAAGGCAGTATATCCAAAAATATAATAATAATAATAATAATAATAATAATAACAATACGAAGGGTGTTCAAGCCAAACCAGGACTTGTGATGAAATTTCTGCTGGGTGAAAGCATAAAAGTTATTGGCATTTACAGAAGACTTCAAGTACAGTACGGTGATCAGACTCTTAGCTGCTACTCGAGGCCGAACATCTGTGGATGACGACCCCGGATGAGGTGGCTCGGATCCCACTGCAGTCGTTACCGTGAACAATTCGGCGAGTGGAAACGTCTGATCTTTAAAAAAATTGACTTGCAAATACTTGAAGTACACACGATCCTTCACCAACACCACTTACACATTGCCATTTCCAGATGTTTGAGCCATTAATGGAACTCCTGGGAGGCCGGCGTTTAAGACGTGAAATGAAAGAATAACATATTTTGAGCACTAGTGAAGTGCTGGGGGATTAGTGCGCATTAGCATAACGAGGTTTTATATCAAGAAATCAATGGAGGTTTTCCTCTAACAACAGTTACATTGCGCAATCAAAAGTCCCGGTTTGACTTGAACAAACCACGTGAATAGGTATAGAAACAGATAGGCAAATAGATTAAAACAAACAAGCAAACCAATAAATAAGGTGGATTCAAAATTGTCAAATATGTAAAAGTGCATTAAACTAAAACTAAAAAAAATAATAATATATAATATGACAAACATAAATAGAATAAAATAGGTTAGAATTGATGTTTTTCAGCTGATCCGAATGTACAGGTAAATAAGACCCCACTGCGGTTCGAGCCGCTCTATAATCTGTGGGTTAAAAAGTAAAACCAGAGACACAAAAGAACAGGAGGAAAAGTTGGAACTCCGGAGCAGCATCCGCCCACAGGAGCAGGAACCGTTGCCACAGTAACGCTCTCATGCCAGGAAAGCACCTGTCTAGCGTTCCTGTTTACACCCCCATTTTTAGCGAGGGGAGAAAAAAACAACAACGTAAAAAAGAAAATAAAAAAGCATTCACCTCCTTCTTTATGAACACATTTCTCCTTTTCATGAGCGACAAGGCGGAATCAATCAAACGCGGAGCTAAAATAAACAACGGGATGATCGCGATGGCGTTCCTGAATGGGGAATGAGACGTGTGTGAGAGGGGGAGATGCTCCCGTGAGGTGTGTGTGCGTGCAGGTCGCGAGCGTTCATGTGACACTGTGGAGAGAGAGAGAGAGAGAGAGAGAGAGAGTGAAATAACACGGGTGAGAAGAATATCGGCTCGAGGACGATTAAGACACTGTGGCGTAGGAGTAGATAAGCTTTAATCTCTGAAGAGTAACTGAACACTTACTAGCTCAACCACGGGGGAGGCGCAGGTCATAAATAATACATACAGTCAAACGGAGACGGATTAAACATTGCTGTGTGGTGCGGTTATGGGAAAATAATCAACGGTGTGATGAGGCAGAGTCACTGATGCTGGTGTCAGTTTGATTATTGGATGTTTTATTTCTTTTATACTACAGGATGTTTCTAAAAAACCTGTGATATGCTTTAAAATCTTTATAGTATTAATATATTACGATTATAGTTTTATAGTATTTATATACTACATTTTCAACTATTACAAATATACAATTTCTTCATTCGTGCTACTGAAACCATAAATATCATAAAAAAAACATAAAAAACTAAAATAAATGGATAAAAAAAAATACAAAACAAGACAGAAAAAAAAATACGAAACATCTCAAAAAACATAAAGGTATATCGCTGAAACTGGAGACTCCTTCTGTACTTGTTACTAGAAGACATACTGTTTGTTTCACATGAATCACATACAGTATAATCATAATAATAATCAAAAATTTTATTACATATCAACCACTCCTTAAAACCACACGTTGAGGCGAAAAGCTATTTATTCATTTTAAAATGTGAATTGTTTAAAAAAAATGTTAAGGTCACATGCGGTCCGCTGCATATCGTACTGTGTATGAGACAAATACAATTTGTATTTGATTTGAAGCATCTCATGACACCTCGAGACACATGAGCTCCAGCACAACAGTGTTAATATTTTTTTGTAGCTATGAACAGGAAACTGAGACTGCGTGAAAATAAAAAAAAAATAAAAAATCAGGCGAGGTTTTACTTTATGTTCATAAATATAATTTCTGCAAATGAAAGTTTTCCAAAGAACTTGTTTTCTTTTGAAAACTTCGGAAAAAAATCAGCCAACGAGTGCAGAGCAGGTGGGAACTTCTACGAGACAGTTGGAGTACCAGCCCCGGTGGTGGCTCCTCATGACGCCCGTGACAGAGCGCCAAGACTTTCACAAAGCTGTCATCTAAACTAGTCTAAAGAATCTAAACTATACGAATTTTCCCTTCTTTTCTTTTTTTTCACTCGCTGCATGACCACAGACGTTTTTTTTTTTTTTTTTTCTTTCCCCCGCAGCGGTATTCGTTCCGTAAATGTGAAAAAAAAAAAAACACTAAAAACAACAAAAAGTGTGTCCTAACTTGAGTACTCGAGTGGAAATATAAAAACGCTTCAGTGTGTATGAAAAGCGGTGATTAGAAATAAGATGGAATGAAAAAAGAAAGAAAGAAAAAAAATCAGTAATGTTCATGTAAAAGTATTTTAATTTATACATGCTGCCGACTGTGTAATTGATGTTTTCTTGTGATGAAAACTGCAGGATCTGGTGTCAGTGTACACAACCCAAAATTCAACTAATTATCGAGAAGACTGCAAATGAAGATGGCCTGAGGTGATCCGGGATCCTCGAGCTACGCACGGCCTGGAAATGGCTCAGCACCGAGGGTGCCAATAAAATAGAACCAGCCTCATAAGAATAAAAGTATAAATAAATACATAAAATGACGGGGAGTAAATAAAAATGTACTGGAGTTAATGTATAATAATAATAATAATAATAATAATAAAATACGTGTGATATATGATGTATAAAATCATTGTTACTATAACACGACTTTGCAGAGTTTGCAAAATGCACAAAAAACGCGCATGAGTGTGTGCATTTAGGAAACATTATTCTAAAGTGTGTGTGTGTGAGAATGTGTGAGTGTGAGTATTCGCTACAGCCGCAACTGAGCAAAGCTTCATGGCACCTCGCAGAGTACTGAAACACAGCGGGGGGTCGGTGGATGCCGAGTTTGCTGGAGGGGCTGTTGTGAACGGGGCGGGTGTGTTTCGGAGTAACCTCCACTAAAAACTGGGTCATCACTTCGCACACACATGCACGCACACACACACACACACACACACACACACACACACACACGCATGCACAGTGTTGTGTCATTGGAATAGATCCCGCCGGCTAAAAAAAGATGCAGAGAAAAATAGGTAGTGCAATTTTTCTGGGGGAAAATAAAAAATAAAGAAAAGTCGAGTAGACCGGGATGGAAATTTTACCTCAGAGATCCAGGGTAAGAGCAAGCAGATGCACACACACATACACACACATACACACACGCACATGACAAGAAAAAAAAAGGGGGGGGGGGGGTGTGAGGTTAATCCTTACCTCGAGCTAAAGGGTACACGACTGAGGAGATAAGTTATATATCATTGTAGGAAATAAGCAGCTCTGTGTGTGTGTGTGTGTGTGTGTGTGTGTGTGTTTACTCTCTGCTTGCATTGCATGTGCACTAGGAACATTGCATGTGCATTACAGGAATATCTGCCTAAATGCCTTTATTATTAAAAGTCTCGTTTTTAATTACACGCCATCGGAATATTAATACGTCAGAATGACAGACGTCCTCACGGCGCTGATTCTTTTTCTCAACACACAGTACTATCGAACATCTCTCTATCCAAAATGTCTAAAAATCTATTTAAAAACTACACGATGGGTTGAGCGATTTGACAAAAATATCACGATACTCAGAAATACATGTTTTGCTGCATAAATATGATTTTTTTTTTTTGTCGTTGTTAACAAACTACAATATCGGCAAAGTGCTAATGGTTTATTAATATTAATTAAAATAAATTAAAAAATAAGTATTTTTTTTTATTTAAGCTACTTAAGGTGTACACTAATTACTGAACATTTAATTATAATTAATATATGTATATTAATATAATTTATCTAATTACTGTAAGAGATATAACTAATATAATGACTTATAATTATGTAGCTTAAACAAAAACAGTAGAACTTATTTATTGATTTCTTTAAAATGTGAGTGTATGTCCAATGAGAAAACCAATAATATACTGTTATACACACTACCGCTCAAACGTTTGGGATCATTTTCTAACTTTCTAACTCCATGGTCCTTCATTTTTATTTTAATTTTAAAGCTGAAGGCGTCCAAAATACACAATAATAAAAAAATAATAATAATAACAGTTGATCTTCAGATGTATTGAGATGTATATCTGCTACTCATGCCCTGGAAATCCTTCATAACGGCTCTAATCTGAGGTGCTGGTTGTTAATTGGTGATTTCTGAGGCTGGTGACTCTAAAGGAACTTTTTCAGAAGGTACGTTTTGGTCTTGTTTTCCTGCCGAGGTCTTCTTGAAAGACAGTTTCATGATGGTTCTTGATTGGTTTTGCAAATACACTTGACACAATACTGTTCTTGCAGGAACTATTCCAGAAAGGCGGACCTCAGTGTCTTAAAATAACAACTGACTGTTGTTGTTGTTGTTGTTGTTTTATAATTACCTAATTCCATATTAAACGTATTTCATAGTTTTGAAATCCACAGTATTGCTGTAGAATGTAGAAAATACATCACTAAACAAAACCAAAGAAATCTGCAAGTGGCCCCAAACCCAAATTTAGAGTTTTCTTATTAGGCAGACACTCTCTGGGCAAAAGTATATGCACCCCTGACCACGCCTTCTACAAAGCCCTTTCCACCAGATGTTGTATCGTGGCTGTGGGGATTTGTGTTCATTCAGCTACAAGAGCATTAGCGAGCTCAGACACTGACGCTGGGATGTCGGAGAGGTTCAGGGTTCCGGTTCATCCCAAATGTGTTCCATGTGGTTGAGTTCAGTCAGGGCTCTGTGCAGGACGCTCGAGTTCTTCTAGCTGGCTTTGTGGATCTCACAGGAGCGCTGTCATGCTGGATAAGGGTTTCGACCTCTTAGTTCCAGTGAAGGCAAACTGCAGAACTACAAGGGGGGGGGGGG
This sequence comes from Channallabes apus, assembly GCA_030522415.1. Taxonomy (NCBI): domain Eukaryota; kingdom Metazoa; phylum Chordata; class Actinopteri; order Siluriformes; family Clariidae; genus Channallabes; species Channallabes apus. Next base: position 7,943,421 of record CM060118.1, on the reverse strand, counting down.
GCGTATTACAAAGATATTCTATACAATGGTGTGTTTTCAAATTTGTGGTTGCAGTTTGCAAAAGATACACGGTGGTCAGGGGTGCACATAGTTTTTTGTCCATATAGGGTTTGACTGAAAATAGTCTGGCTTGATTACGAAATCAATCCCACTCCGACTTACAATCAAAAGTAAAAGAGATAAATTCTAGTTTGTGCTGGAGTAAAACCAATATGCAGCACACATTAATAGGTTGCTGTCAATCAATTAATCACAGTCCAAAAAAAAAAATCCTTCTTTCTGTATAGAGTTGATGTGCAGTCAAGAAATTCATGGTACTTCCTTGTACAAGACAATAAATTACCTTGACTCATAAACAGTTACATCAAAATGACTTTAGGAAACCGCGAAGCGCTTTGTGTCCCCACCGGGACAAACAGTGCCCTAACTAATTTCACCGTGTCCTACAGGAAGTGCGCAGTCTCTAACTGTCAGCTCCTACAGTGAAATGTGAGAACAGCTGAAAAGATCGCTGGGGTCTCCATACCCGCCATCGTCGCATCGTTCAACGCCTGCTGCATCCGCAAAGCCACCAATATTCCTGACAAATCCTTTCACCCCTCTCACGGATAGTCTTCGCCCCCCCCCTCCCTACCATCTGGCAGAAGGTTACCCGAGCATCCGCGCCACTACCAGACTCTGTAACAGTTACTTCTCTGAGAACGTCAGATTATTGAACACCCTGCTGCTCGTACACCTAACTCGGTACGGCTCAATACACCCTCACGCCTGCGCTTAACAAAGCTGCGTCAGATGCTTTATTTATGAGAATCTTGTTGTTGCAACAGTTATTGCTGCTAGTCCACTGTGCGAAACCCTTCTGTTGTCCTGTGTGCTCATTTTTATGTGGATTTATTGTCTTGCACTCATCCCACACTGTTGTGTCTTTGCTCTTTGTGTACTCTAGTGCTTCACGATGATGATCCTAGAGGAATGACGTAAAACAACGCCAATAGAAAGCTACCTAAGTTGAACTGAATATCTAAAAAGGAGAAAAGCATCATGGCTGATCAAATGTTCCAAAATTCTAAATCCCACCAAATCACGATCACCAACGATAAGGTGGACCTTGGCTTGTCTTGAGCACTTGTCGTGTGTTCTCAGTGTGGTGTGTAGTATGCGAGGAGAAGTACAGCGCTGATCAGATTGTCACCCCAGCACAAGGGTGTAATAATAAAACAAAGCGGAATTAAATTGTCAAGACGTTATTGAATAAGAAATTACAGAGCGCAAAGTAACAACCTGGTGAGCGGCTGTGACAGACGTAGCCCTAACACATTCAAAACACCAACAGGCACACATTTCTTTTTTAAACGGTTGGCATGGATGGAAGACCAAAATGCACAGAAATAACTGTGTTGTCAAGAATATCTGGTATAAATTCCAACGTAAGGTTTAACCATCATAGTGGATGTGTAGTGTTATTTATTCTAGGCAAAATAGTGTAATGGAGTAGTAAGGGGAAAAAAGAAAGGAGAAAAAATAATCAAACCATGAATGAGCATGATGGGAGATCATCATGTGGTCTGATGAGTCCAGACTGAGCCTGTTCCAGAGTGATGGGAGTGTGAGGATATGATGGAAAGTGCATGAAGAGATGCACCCGTCATGCATAGTGTCCACTGTACAATCTTCTGGAGGCAGCGTTGTGATCAGGGGTCAGGTCTAGGCTCAGCAACGTTATGTTGCAATAAAATGAAGTCAGCTGACGACCTGAACGTACTGAATGACCAGGTTATCACATCTATGGAGTTTTACATCCCTGATGTCATGACCATATTCCAGGACTCAGATTGTGAAAGAGCATGAGTAATCATTTTCACACATGACCTGGCCACCATATTTTGCACCATAATCAAAAGCCAATGTAACTGAATGAAATATTAGTATTAAAATTCACAAATCATTAAAAAAGTCAAAGATCATCAGAGTAAACATTATTCATCAAAACGCTACAGTATAAATCCATTTTTTACTGGTTTGCTCACAATGGATAAATCAGCTTGCTGTTAAGTTTAAAGGCTACTAATATGGAAATTAGCATCAAAAATATGTTTGTAAAGTTTTAATACAAAAATTGCAAATTGGAACAAGAAGAAAAGTGTTGAGTTTTGTTGTACACAGAGACTTTTAGTTACAAAGAAAATCGAACATCACTAGAAACATTAAACAATCCAAATAGTTCAGTTTACAGCATCATCATCATCATCATCATCATCATCATCATCATCAGCCTCTTCCTCTACTAGTTTCAGTTTCAATTCAATAGTTAAAGAAAACACTGTAGTACAGAAGTCCATGACTGCTGGGGAAACTGCAATCACACTAACAGGCAGTAACCTCGTTTTTCTTGCCTTTAATATTCTTCAAAAATCTACTCAGTGCATTTAGTTCATTCACAGCAGCCACTACTTTACCCAGCGTAGTTGTTTTGCTTTACTGATTACATGACAGCAAGAATAGATATGATTGGTTCTTTGCGATTACTGTACTGTATGTCATGTTTTGCTATAAAAATGCAGACGTCTAGATATTTGCATGACCAAATATGGTACAATGTAATTTGCAGATGCTTACCTTTTTCTTCTACTTAAAATTCAGTCAGGTTTAAAAATGAAAAGCAAGTAACTAGTAAAGTCCGATAAATGAATGTGCCAAAAAAAAAATCCTTATTTAAGGCCTGCTGTTAAAATGTCCTAAAATCACATTGGTGTGCAAGAGCAACAGGAACACGGTCTCTCATTAAAACCTCGCTACTAAGGGCAGACAGGAGAAAAGTGGGTTATAGAGAAAGACGTAACAAGAAACAAGACAGAGAGAGAGAGAAAAGGAAAAGAACGAGGGAAGGATGGAGTGAGGAGTGAGTGTGAAAGTTAAGTAGACTTTCCGCCGTCTCTCTGCAGGCCGCGCAGCAGGCCACGCCGTCCCATGCAGCTCGGCTAATCAAACTTTACAATTAGTGCTCATGAGGCCTGCAGCAGCTGACATTAAAACCGACATAAAAAGCACGGACTCTCCAATTTGTACTCTTTACCTCTATTTTCCCACTGAGAGAGAGAGTGACAAAGAGAGAGAAAGAGACAGAGGGAGAGAGAGAGAGAGAATGCCACAATGCTAAAAAAAAAGTTAAGTTTCACTTCCCTGGTTAAAAGTGAAATAGACATTCTTTTTTTCATCTTTTTTATTTCTCTCTCTCTCTCTCTCTCTCTCTCTGTCCTTTCAACCCTCCCACGAGAAGACCTGCCGAGTGTCACATGCTTTTCTGTACCAGAGTGCCATTGTGTCCCCGAGGATGGAAGCAGAGTGGACATGTAGAGATGGGGAAGCAGAAAGAAAGGACAGAGAAAGCAGAGAGAGAGGGAGAGAGAGAAGACAAAGGATGAGAAGCAGTGGCAGTACTGAGTGAAACCACAAACTGGGAACAGACATTTTTTTTTTTACCAGAGAGAGAGAGAGAGAGAGAGAAAGAGAGAGAGGGTTAAACAATCGCCCGAAAACGTAAAAAATCCTGTATGTACCCACTAAATGGCCATCAAGCTGGCCGTGCAGTAGGACACGGCCATAAATCCCTGCTCTGAGGGTGCACACACACACACACACTTATCTCTAAAGCACCATTAGCTTTCACACTGTTATGTACCTGTGTGAGCTCCTACTGTGGTCTTAATTAGCTTGATTGATTGAACGTATTAATTAAAGTCCATCATGAATAAATCATGCCCAGACGCTCGAGCGGCATAAATTATTTGCGACATAAATTCGCCTCAGAGTAAGACCTAAAACCTGGGGGTCACCTTGGAAACCCATAAGAAGTCATTTTAACAAAACATACACTCATTTGGGGTCAGATATGCAGGCTGGCATTGGGAATATAAATAATTGTCACAGAGTAACAGAGTAAGTAAGATGGTTAGGTGTTTGATTGAAAACTAATTTGTATGAAAAGGTGACGTGATGCTAACCATAATATGATGCTAGCAAACTGTCTACATGTGGTTACAACAGAAACAAACATCTTAGGCTCCGCCCCAAACATTTGACAGACAGCTAGAGCAGATTGCTGATTGGGAAATGTTGATTGCTCATGTGTTAACATCACGGACACTCCACAACAATAAAAGTACTGAATGTTCTTTTTTCACTTTCCCAGCAAGAACCCTAAATTTGTAATGATGTCATCATTTAGTGTACTATAACGTCCTCTACCAAGCGTTTTAAGTATAACGACGAATAAATGACTGTAACACAATGCTGCAAATATAATCCTAAAACAACCAAATATCAACGTTTCATTAATGCCGTTTGCATAACATCCAACAACGGATTCACAGAACGGACCTGGACCCTGTACACCGTGGACCTGCTCATTCTGCAGATGCTAATTTATAGACTAATTAATTCATTTAGTAATTAAGCTTTTAGCTTCTTCCTTGAATTAATGGTTCATTAAATTGCAGTAAAGAGTTCAGTCTCTCATCGTGGACTGGGTACAAATTGTGATCATCGTTCTACCTTAGTTGCTAAAAATATATATTTTCTACATTGGAAAACAGTATTAGAGATCTCAAAACTAAAAATGTGCCATTAGGTTATTAAGTAACAACAATCAGTTGTTACTTTAAGTCTTGAAAGTCGGGCTTTCTGGAACAGTTCTTGCAAGAACTGTATTGTCGAGTGCGTTTGCAAAACCCATCAAGCACCATGATGAAACTGTCTCTCACGAAGACCATCCCAGTCAAGCAAGACCAAAACTTATCTACTGCTGCACATGAGAAGTTCATTTAGAGTCACCAGCCTCCACTGTGATGGCTTTACAGAGCATACATACATATCAGATACTTATCAACTGTTCACTGAAGATTATAGGATATCTTGGATGCCTTCAGGATTGATTTACAGTGTAGAATGAAATAACAATCATGAAGATACACCAGAGGTTTTTTGGAAATGACGTTGAAACCATGTTGACTGCCTGACATTGAACTAATGCAAATACGACCTTAAAACAACAGAATATCAACATGTATCTATAGCATGTACTGTATGGTGGCAGGGCAATGGTGTCTCAGTGGTAGGTTTCTCGCCAGCCTTGCGTAAGGCCAGGATTGATTCCCAGCCAATGTCCAAACCCCAGCCAATGGATACAGTGCCGGTCCGGTCCCAAGCCCGGATAAAAAGGGAGGGTTGCATCAGGAAGGACTTACGGCGTAAAACCTGTGCCAAGTTGCTGTGCTGATCGGACGGTCCTCGATGGGAGCAGCAGAAAGACCGCCATCTATCTATAGCATTCATGCTGCTTAGCGTTCTTCGAACAACGTTCAAACTACAGAACATCTGGTTTTAAAGAGCAGACCTCAGATCTGTAAAACCTTAAAAAAAAAAACACTTAAAAAGTTGTTTCAATTTTTATGTAGTGGAGGGAACAAAAATAAAACTTGGACGAATGTTGTCTGCATGACGCTGGGATAACGTTGCATAAACGACCCTAAGACAACGTTACAAATTATTATAACTGTATGCGGAATGTTGTTGCAGAAAACATGGAAACATTTTGGGATGTTAGGAAAATAATCTTTAAGTCTTTTTAATAATCTCTATCTTTAAATGGTAATGTTGCATTGTTGACTATTTATTTTCCTTATAACAGAGTGACACAGTGATTTATTTCTTAAATGTTTCATAACTAATTATAAGTACATCTGTACGTTGTGTTAGGATGTAAAGTAGATTTAATTTGCCACTACTGCATAATAATAATAATAATAATAATAATAATAATAATAATAATAATAATGGAAACAGGAGGTTAATTTCAGGGTTTTATGTGTCATTCCTCAAAGTGTTATGAGTGGTAATAATCATTATCACTATCATAATCTATGATACTATCATATCATAATCAATACATCTACTGTACTGTAGATCAGCTGTCTGGATCTGTTATGTACAATATGAGCTCAGAAAACACTGGTATCAGCTTTGCTCTTTCTCAGGGCTTCTGCTTCATCAGCATCCTCGGTTATCTGTTAACAAATACGAGCACAAAGCTGTAGATAAACAGGACTAAATACACCTGAATGAATATTGCCGCTGCATCGATAAAAACCGATTCGTCTCGGCCTGCGTGATTTCGTCCGCATCCTCCATTGTGCCTCTGGTTTCCGGCTGAAGTGCATCACTCTGCGCGTGCAATTTGGACTGGATTGAATCTAATAAAGACAAACAGCACAACTCGAAGCGACACGCACCTCAGGAATCACTGGGATGACTTTTTTTTTTTTTTTTCCATCCGCTAATGATAAGAAGTCAAACAGTTTCTGCTTTCTACTTAAAAGTGAGACGGAGACAGAGAGACGGGGATGTCACGCCTTTAGCTCATTACGGAGGGAAAATGTAAGGCCTTTGCGGGCATCCATGTTTCTTTGTACACTTCTGAGGATTCGCAGCACTGAAAGACACACACGGGGGATTTCAAGTGATCTAGTGCTTAGTGGAAGAGGAATAATGACCGCCGCTGACCCTCGTTATCCCTCCTTTCTCCTTTCTTTCTTTTTTTTGTTTCTCACTGAAATGAAGGGATTTCTTCACCTTTACACTTCAGTGGCCATCGCACCGGAGTCCGCGTCAGCCGGGGTGGAAACGCATCAAACGTGAGAGATCAAAAATATTACACAGGAAGAGGAAACTTGAAACACAAAGCCTATAAAAATATTAATGATAAAAAACTAAACAAAAAAAAAAAAACCCAAATAAATCAGTGTTCAATTCAGACACACACACACACAAACACACACACACACTTACAAAGTCGCAGCATGAGCAGAGGGTCTACTGATCCAAGGACGCTTGGGAACAAATGTATCAACCTCGTCCTTTATTTATCCTGTCCTTAAAACAAACACTTTTTTTTTTTTTTTTACAAACAGGTACCGGAACGTTCCAGCTATGATGCTCATGTACGTGTGTAAACCATAGTCTTGGTCAGATACCCAGCATGCTGTGCATCCGCTAACGACCGGACGAACATGTTAACTATCATGCACCACGTCTTATTTCTTTTATTCGGGTTGAATAGTGTTTTAATATAATCTCACCTCTTATCCCAAGTGGTGGTTACGGTATCAACCTGGCGAGATGATGTGATTGGCCCCAAGTTGACTCCACCTCAATCCTGGTTAATCCATAAATGAGCAAATGGGTGGAGCTGATGGTTGGAACACACCTACTTACCTCAGTTACCTCAGGCTAGCTAGCTTAGCTTTAGCTTAGCGTTAATTTGCATTTGATAGAACCCGGTCAGTCATCATCCCGCGTCAACTCCTATATTTCTTGTGGTAACTTAAACTACAAAGATTTCAGTTAGCTGGTTAGCTACAGAGCTAACAGATATCCTGCAATGCAGCTGTCTCTGAAATCAGCCACGCCCTAAATGATGCACTTTTATAGATTACTATAAATTTAACTGATGACTTGCATACACATTCACCCTCCGTACAGTTATCATAATTGGAAAAACTAGCTATAGAGACCACAATTTTTATACCAGGTAGTAACCATGTTTATTTTTGTATAGACTCACTTTTGGCCTTTCTGCCTAGTGGTCATTCGAGGAACTACACATGTTGACACGTTTTTCAGAAATTAAGTGTGGTGTATTATGGGAAAACAATCAACATATTTTGATAAATTGTGTAACTGTTACCACTACAAAGTCGATCATGGTCACAAAAAAAGGCACTGTCCGGCCCACTTGTGTTGCAAACACAAAAACTCCTTTCATGTTCAGCGAAACAGACACCTGCCTAAACAGTTTTCCTACACCAAGTCTCTCATGCTTCATAACACTTTAACACAACTGAACAATAAACCAAACACAGTTCCACTAGCCTGTTATTTGTGTATTATACCATAGCATTTAATTCTCTCATCCCGTCTGAGCTCAGCAGGATAGCATTCTTTCACCTCAGAAATATTGCCAAGATAAGAAATATATTGTCACTAAACAATGCAGAAAAAACTAGTTCATGCTTTTAATCACATATAGGTTGGACTATTGTAACACCTTACTGTCTAGTTGTTCAACTAGATGTATAAACAAGCTTCAGCTAGTCCAGAATGCAGCAGCGAGAGTCCTCACTAGAACCAGAAGATATGAGCACATCACCCCCATCTTATCCACACTGCATTGACTCCCTGTGAAATTTTTAACCGATTTTAAAATGGTACTATTGACGTATAAAGCATTAGATGGTCTCGTGCAGCAGTATCTGAGTGAACTGCTAGCGTCTTGTGATCCGCCACGCCTACTTCGATCAAAGGATGCAGGCTGCTTGTCAGTACCACGTATTATGAAAACTACAGCAGGGGATATTTTTCTTACAAAGCCCCAAAGTTGGAATAACCTTCCAAATAATTTTCGGGACCCAGACATAGACTCAGTGTTTAAGTCTAGGCTAAAAACATATTTATTTAGCCAAGCATTTTTATAAATAGATCTGTCTTAGGTAAAGGAGCAGATCTGGGGGACTCATGGACGTAGAGTATTATGGTGAACTGGTATGTTTAGATGCTGTCTTCCTCACTCTCATTGATCACCAGGTTTGTTGACGGTGAGGTGATTGTTTGCTTTACATCTCAGGGAGCCCTCATGTTTGTGTTTCCTTCTGGCTCTCCTTTTTAGTTATATCCTAGTTAGTCCTGCCGGAGTATCTGCTTGCACTCTGCACTAAATATACATTCACATTATACATTGTTTGACTGTGACCATACGTAACTGCCATCTCTCCTACTGTTTTGCTCTCGTCTTCTCTGAGGATGGGTTCCCTGTTGAGTCTAGTTCCTGTCAAGGTTTCTTCATATTACCATCTCAGGACGTTTTTCCTTGCCACTGTCAGCATCGTCCTCGGCTTGCTCATCAGGGATCTTATCATTTTGATTCATACACATGTGTTCACTTCTCATACAAACTTAAATAATTATTTTGATTATATAAAGCTGCTTTGCGACAATGTCAATTGTTAAAAGCGCTATACAAATAAAATTTAACTTAATTGAATTGAATCACCGAGCTCCATGATCTGGGAATCAATAATTCCCTCAGCACTTTCTGAAAATCCTGAACTTTCTACCTGCTTTACCTCCCCTTCACACTGATTCTTGAAACAAACAGGAATCCCACAAGGCATCATGCTGAGCCCGCTCTTATACTGTACCCTGTACAAAGACTCTATGGCTTAAAATTGTGGACATCTGAGCATCCTACCATGATGTGTAAAGCATGCGATTGCGATTATACAGAGTATTTTATACTGTACTGAAGCAGTATACAGTAGTTTCTCTTTACTACAGCTAAGAGGCCAAAACCTGCTCTGGCAAGACGATGCCAGCTCCATGAAGACACGATGTGTGAATGTTGGAGTTGAAGAGCTCGAGTGTCTTGCACAGAGCCTTAATTGAACTCAAATCTACTGAATATCATTACAGTACCTTTGTGATAAACTGGAACTGAAGCATCATCGACAGCGCAACATCAGCATCTGATCTCACGAATGGTTTTGTAGAATGTGGGAATGAACACAAATCCTCACATCCACGCAACTTGTAATGAAAAGCCTTCTCAGAATAGAATAATGGAGCATATTACAACAGCAAAGGGGGAATAGCATCCCTGGAATAGTAATTGCAGCAAACACAGATGGATGTGATGGGAATTCTTGACATCCTTGACGTGTGTTGAGTTTGTTAACTTTATAGTACTTCTCAGAATTTAGTAAATGAGTAAGAAAGGTAGAAATGTTAACAAGACAGCACAAAGTATAATCCTGTTTTTTTATGAAGATTTTTTTTTAAGTTACAGTCCTAAAGTTAGTAAAGTGGAGACTCCTTACTAAAATTCATTCATTCATTCATTCATTCTGTAGAGAATGATGCAAACGCCACGCACACATACCTGAGCCGAGAATCGAACCCTCGACCCTGGTGCGAGGTGCGAAGCCACAGTGCACCTGCTATGATGCAACTTTATAGACCATTAATCAACAGCTTTTGACAAATCAGAATCAAGAATTGAGCTGTGATGTAAAATGTTTTACACACACACACTCATAATCCCATGATGGTCGAAGGCTGCAGCTGGCGATCGGCTGTGGTGCGGGCTCTAACGCCGCCTGTGTTTCCAGCAGGGTGCAGGTTCGATAGCAGTGAAAGCTTAATGGAACGTTTAATGGAGTGCAGGATGGAGGCCCAGCGGAGGAGAGAAGAAGAAGACAGACGGGCCGGGAGCGAGTCCTCTGAGACTCTGGAGTGAGACGAGTGTGAGCGTGCCAGTTCTTTAACACCGGGCCATTATCTGTGTCTAAATACCACGGCCATTAAGAGGTGGCCTCATCCCATGGGGAAGAGCTATGCGTAGAGAGGAAATCACAGAGCAGACAGCGTGCAGCCAGCACGGCCTCTCCAGAGACACACACATATACACGCATATACACACTTGCCAGGCTTGCTGTCTCTCAGTAGGCCTTGAGTTAAAACTTGCTCAAGCGGGACATACAAGTGGCTGTGCGACTTTAAAGCACAGTTCGATTCAAATCAACGCTTTAACAGAGGAACTGATTAAATCTCCCAAACGCCAGTCACTCTAAAAGCAGACTGATGGACCTGGGCGTTATTTCCACACAATGAACACCCAGAAAGTGTTACAGTGTACAGGTATCAATGTGTGCCTGGCACTGCTGTTGTTCAATTCAAGTTAACAATATATCTATCCGCATTTTAATTTGTGAAAATTTTATAAGCATTTTTAAATTTGCATTAAAAGCTGCATCATTGGTGACTTAGAATGGTCTGTTTATAGATCTGATCTGTAAGCGATCGACAAAAATACAGTCAATCTCCGCAAAGTCGCGGTTCAGAGTTCGCAACCTTAGTCGTTCATGGAAATTTCTCGGTTTTTCCGTGGCAATATATAATTTTTATTCGTTTTAATGATAAACTATTAGGAACATTATCATTTACTAATTTTGTAACATAAATATTAACGTAAAATTCAGCTACATTTTCATCTGAAATATAATACTGTATACATCTTTAGTACTATAAACACAAAGCAACCATACAGAAAAACGCAGATTGTGACGGTGAATTATGACCGTATTTACCCTACAGTACTTATACCAAAGAAAACGTGCTTGCATTAGTTACAGTACATATAGTATAGGGGTAAGATCTGTATTTTACATTCTAGCACTGCGGGAGACACAGCACTACAGTACTGTTCAGTATACGGGTTTACCTGTTTTCAAGAGTAAATTATTAAGCTGAGTTTGAAATGAAATTGAAGTGATTTGAGGGCATATACAGGGTTTGAATTATAAAAATGACCATGTTTTTGACCACATCCAAAATTCACGGTTTTTTTTTTCTCCACATTTTGGGGGTCGACGGTAACGTCTGTGAAGATCCTATTGTCCCAACCTCATCTTGTCAATTTCTCTGATTGGCTAGATTATCACTGAGACTTAAATGAGAGCCAATCCTAGAGTATGATTTACTAGAGGGATTTACAGTGTAGTGTTTCATGTCTTCATGTCTGTTTTAGTCTAAAACACGTTTATGTCTTGTTTAAGTTTCTCTTTAATAAGGTTCTCATCTTTTTTTTCCCAACAAATCCCACCTTCTTTATTGTGATTGGTTCTGATTAGTTAGATCATGTGAAATGCGAGCCAATCCTAGAGTAGGAAGGCGGGACCTCTAATAATGCTAACACTGTGTCATGAATATTTATTAATTATCTGATCTCAATGTCAGTTTCCTTCTAAGACACATTTATGTATTATTTTAAGTCATTAGAAAAGACTGGTGTTAATGATGTGGATTATTTTTGCTAATACAAGTAAGGATAGGATTCTTGTACTTCCCGCCTTTGTCTGACAAATCTCACCTCCTGCATTTTGATTGGCTTATCCCTGATTGGTTAGATTTTCACCTCACTCCATGAAGGCAGGACTTAAAATGTAGATTTAAACCCCTTTCTGTATCATCCGAAGATATTTTCTGTGTTAAGGCTTGACTACAAAAGCACTGGATGAACCACACAATTTTCTACTTACTATTATTTTGTCCCTTTAGGGCCACCGTACAGAGTTTGAGCACACAAACTAATTCACACATTAGAGTCAATCTGGGAACTCCAGTTAACCTACTCTGCATGTCTTTGGACTGTGTGACGCAAACGCACTAAACATGGAGAGAACATGCAAACTTCACACACACACAAACAGACCCTGAGGTGGGAATCGAATCATCAGCCCTGGAGGTGTGAGGCTAACCATGACACCACCGTGCCCACCTAGAGCACAATTATGATGAAATTTTGCTAAAAAAAAAAAGCTAAAACAGTGAAAAGCTTACGCATACACACATGATCAGACTCGTTTGCGTCCACCTCCGTGTGCACACGCTGGAAAACAAAATGTCACACACTTCCCAGAGCGAAACTTATAGTGCAATAACGATGCACAACAAAGTTGAGACTGTGTGTGTGTGTGTGTGTGTACATGCATGTATCTCAATCTGCACTCCGGTGCAAAATAACCTATTCTGTCCCTTCAGCATTTAGAGAGAGAGAATGTATAATGTGATGGAGAATACTGTATATATATATATATATATATATATATATATATATATATATTTATATATATATATCATCTGACTGAAGGAAGCAACAATACAGAATAATAAATCTGCAGAATAAAATAAAAAGTCCAAAACAACACAACTGGACAAAAATAAAGCCAATGAGAGAGAGAGAGAGAGAGAGAGAGAGAGAGAGAGGGCGAGCATCTCCTTCTTATTCATAACGCATGCCAAAAAAAAAAACTCCCATCATGATGGGTGGTTCAGAGCGTGGCTGAAATCATCTACACACACACACACACACACACATATACACCTACACCTGTACCACAGCACCTGTGACCTGTGACCTCACGCAGCTGCTTGGCGCGGGTGACCTAGTGCTGTTTAGATGGGTGTGAGAAGGCTGTTTTTGTTTTTTTTGGGGGGGTGTTGTTTGTTTTTTGGTGATCACTGTGAGTCTGATCAAGTCGACGCGCTGCACATTATTTATTGATGGAACTCTCCACTTTAAAATGCACCATCGCAGTAGTAGGTGGCATTGTGCTGTCACACTGAAACAAAAAATAAAAATAAAAAGAACCTCAGCTGCAGGAAAGAAAGAGAGAGAGAGAGAGAGAGAGAGAGAGAGAGAGAGAAGTAAAAGTGTAGCGGTTCAGGAGAGCATGTGCAATCACTTTCTTTCTGACTCTCACATCTGCGCAGATAATAACAGCAAGATTACTCCAGTTCTAAATTTGCCAAAAAGGCAAGAAGAAAAAAAAAAAAAAAAAAGACAGAAAGAAAGAAAAAAAGCACTCATGGAATTTTATTAACATACAATTAAGGATTTTTAAATTAGAGCTTGTTTATCAGAATACATGAGGTACATTGGGACTGAGGCTCACGCTGTAATATTAAGTGATAGGTTTAAACGGATGCGCTTGTTCTAGTGCTTTATCGTTTCTATGGCAACAGCTCGTTCACGAGACGTCTACAACAGATGCTCCACATAATACAAATAATACCAAAAGTCTAATAATGAATAATGTATAAAAAAAATATATATATATATATAAAAAATATATATACACCACCCCCCTAAATAAGAGGACGTTCAAGTCAAAGTGGGACTTTTGATTTACAGTATTAACCCTTAGAAGTCTGAAAAACTTGCATTTTTTCTGGTAACCGTGAAAAGAACGTCAAATTCTTCGTCATGTTTGATCATACATGTGTACTGTATATATACTCACAATATCCACAAATCAGTGTGCTTTTGTAAATAAACAGGGTGCGTTTTCTTTTTGAAACACGTCACTAAACTGAACTGAAACTCCGCGAATACTGCACAGACCGACATGAGAAATATATCTATAGAAATCTTAAAATGGCTCACTTCTAAATAAAGCAATTTAAATGAAAAATAAATATTTTCAGTTTATGTAATTCATGTGAAACCAAGGAGAGGCTCGGAATTTCTTGTCGCACGTCATTATCTGCTAATGACCCGGGGCAGGACACGCCCACACGCCATTCACACACCATTCATAAGTACATGTAGATCAATATTACATATTTCCTCAGTACGCCACAGTCATGATCGGACTGTCTGGCTTCACTCGAGTCTGAAACGCTGGCCTCCCAGGAGCTCCTTTAATGCCCCAAATACGTGAAAACGGCTTGGAGATGAGGTCCAGATTGTAGGGCTGATGTGGCGATAACTTCCAGCTGAGTTCCTGTAATGCGCAACGGATGCGGGTCAATGATTTTGTGTACAATTCTCAGACGCGTCTCTCCAGTGCCGGCGCTTTGCGACACCTTTACGAAGATTCTCAGCCCAGGAAGTGGAGGTGAGATTGCAACCCTGATTTGTAATCGCAAGTTTGTTAAACACATCGAAGCACGCATTCACTTACAAAATTCTCTAAACATACTAAATGCTGACCCTGACCACTGTAAAGCATTCCAGAAATGAATTGAATAAACTGATGAGTTTTAGCATCGGCGTTGAAAAGCATCCTTAATAATTTCCTATGACGGAAGAATCATCAGATTTAACCTTGCATACTGTATGTGTGGTTATGTATTGATACCGTGTCCGTATATATATTGGCTGTATATATATACTGTACATTTTAACACTGATATGGAGGCGTGAATATTTTCTACGCAACTTTCTGTTCACTAGTATATACTCGTTGTAGGGCATACCCTTTATATGTAGCACTGTACATCGGTCAAATACTTTTTCTACTAAATAAAAGAGTTTACTTGCCGACATAGCGCAGTATAAACACACACACGCATACGTTATGTTAACTCTAGGTAGTGTTTCAACCCTGTGTGACTGTAGCTTAAATAAACAGAAATTATGCTTTTTAATAAATAAATAAAAAAAAACAAGTAATTATTATTTATTTTTTTATTTTTTAAATATGAGGGGAATTGAAAACATTCTTTGAGCCGTTATTCTAACATCGTCTTTTTTTGTATTCTACTTTACATGAGCCTTCAGGAAGCCCTTCCGTGCAGCTTTATTAACCCGGCGCTTTATTCCGCGTACAAACACCTTGCATCAGTCGCGGCACACGATCGCGGCTTGGCCTCGTGATGATTTTTGGCTGCGTGGTGCGGTGTCGAACGCGCCGGTCGCCGGCTTCTTTGTTGATGTTATTCAGAAGCAGCGGGCACCGGAGGTGGTTTGATATTAGAGAAGCAGCTGAGAGCCACAGGTACGCTCTGAGGTTCGCTCTAATCCTCTGCTTTGAATGGAAAGCATGCTATGATGCAATTCGCTCCTTACCGAACGCAAAGAAGAAATTATAATGAAATAATGTTTTTGATTTTTTTTAAAGGCTTTGGTGATGGAGGGTAATGTCTTTTCTCTGGATCCTACCACGCGATTAGAATGAAACGCGGGAGCCGGGTGCAGGGGTCGACACTACGAGCGTCCGGGTTGTGTTATTATCTGTTCAACGTGCAGTGGTGGGGAAAAAAAAAAAAAAGAAAAAACACAACAATTCCTGGTGTGCGGCCGGAGTGTATCCTGGTTTTGCACGCTCCGGCGCTTGTTACCCTGTTTACACTCCCCACCTCATTCTCTCGCTCTCTCTCAATCCACATGCCCGCTTTAGTTTGGAGAATACATTTACACTCCTTTCACCTGGACTCCACACACACACACACGCACACACATACACGTGCACACAGTTTAGAAGAATGTGTGGAAGAAAAGCGAGGGCCACAGAGCAATTTGCAATGCATTGTAGCGCCTGCGCCAGTGCTGGAGAGAGTAGATAGAGGCCGTAGCCGGAAAGAACATTAAAAGCTTGTTTTGTACGCGGCCCCCTGCTGGCAGGGAGCAGATCAAAGCCGAGGATGGAAATAGGGGAATGTGTGGAGTGCAGTAATCACACACTCGCTCGTTGGCACACCTTCGCCGCCAACCCCTCTCTCTCTCTCTCTCCCTCTCTCTCTCACCTTCTCTTTCTTTCTTGTTCCCTATTTCCCTCCACCTCCTCTCCTTTGTATACTTCTTTCTCCACTTTTCTTTCCCTCTGTCGCTGCTCCCTCCATCCTCTCGACAGTCGCTAAGGAGACGGGGCAGCGTGTCCATCACTGCAGCTGCACACATTCCCCTCGTGCAGATTCGGTCCGGTCCTAATTAAGGCTTCTCCTATTCGTGTGCGGAGATAATTGGACTTTCATCTCACCAGGACGCTGCTGCTGAATCTATTCTTCGCCCTTTTAATAGGGAACCGGGAGGGTGGAGGCTCGGGCAAAGAAAAAAAAAACGATAAATTGAGAAACAGAAAAGGGTGGAGTGGGGTAGGGGGGGTTAGGATTTGTTTCTTAAGGGTACGACTCGATAATTAAACATATCTTGGGTTACAAATATCTCTGTACGCAGGAAATTAAATGGCGCTTTGGTTTTGTTTCGAGGGCAGATATGCCACGCGGAGGACGGGGAAAGGGTTAAGTTTCAGAGTTGCATCTTTCATGTATTAGGGAACAACAGAAAGACGCCTAATGAGAGGGGGACCTGGAAAGGTAATGCTTGTGGGAAATCAGAGAAGGCCCACGGAGATTAGGGCCATCCGCAGGGCCTGTGCTGCATCCCCGCGAACAGGCACAAACAAGCCTATAAATTCATCCGAATGCATCCCGCTTTGTGAGAGAGAGCGTGCTTATGGGGAAAGCAGATATGCAAGGCGCAGGCCAAGAGAAGCTCAGGAGAGACCGGAGGATAGCGAGCGGCGCCACGGATTCGGATCCGTTTGGTTTGATTAAATGTCCTCATTGCGATGCCTTACTACAAGCGGGCTTCCGCGGAGTCGTTTTCCGCTCAGGAATACAGAGCAGTCGGAAGGTACTGTAGCGACGAAGCGCGCGCGTGTTGAACGTACAGTACGCCCGGTACGTCGCTACATCACTAAACGGGGCAGCCGATCACCTGGTGAAACATTTCATCTGCTCGAATCAGAGTTATAAAATGAGCCACTGGAGAAACTGGGGAGGAGGAGGAGGAGGAGGAGGAGGAGGGTTGAGATCCTGTCCCTTTCCACTTCCTCGACACAGATTATTGAGTGTGTATTTAGTGCATGCAGAGGCAGGATGAAGAGGAAGAACTTTCTTGTTCTGTTACACACGGCTTAATTGTGGAAAACGACCCCCATTTCGTCGAATGCCATGTCAAGTCATTCTGATTTGCTCAGCGGCCTGTTTCGAGCAACAGTCTTCTTCTGGCTCGAGCTGACTGGCAGCGGTTAACCCTATGGACACGGCATTTAAACCCTGAGACCAAACTTTTACTGAGACTCTATTTTTAAGTCATAAAAATAAGGGGAAGAGAATAAGTGGTAGCTCAGCAGGTTAAGTCTCTGGGTTACAGATCAGAAGTCTGAGGGTTCGAGCCCTAGCTCCACCGATTTGCCACTGCTGGCCCTTGAGCGAGGCCCTTAACCTTCGGGTGGGTGGTGTATCATGGCTGACCCCATACTCTGATACAGAATGTGAAGAAAAGAATTCTCTTTGGATGTGGAGTATTGAGTAAGCGATGAATAAAGGCTTGACTTATAAACGCTCACCTTTACGTTCCTTACTAAACGTTTTAAAATACAACGTGCGGGACCGACACGTGGGACAGTTTGGCGCAACGTGAGTCGGTCGCATAATACGGGACACGCTGGGGAAAAAAAGGAAACGTTTTAAAAGAGATAAATATTTTGTAAAATGGGACTGTTGTACTGCGAACCTGTGCTGTTACCCGCTGCGCGCATCACAATAATGCGGCCGGCGTTTGTATTGTATATGCTGAAATACATCATTAGAAACCAAAATAAACATGCTGAACATGTCTAAGGTGGTGCTTTCAGAAAGGAAAGAAAAGATAAATGCATCCGTAGGAGGGAGAGATAAATAAATAAATAAACAGCTCCACCGTCATTTTCCAAACAGCAGAGCGTTAACACATTCCTGGATGAGAGCAGCCTGGTGGTGCACAGACACCCTGGTTTAACACCATGAGGAAACACAGCAGCTGTTTACCAAACACTGTGTTACAGCAGGATACGCTGGCCTACACATGTCTGTTCCGTTACTGTTTCAAAGGCCAGATTCCACTTTCATGATTTCTGCTATGCATCCCTACGAATTCACTAATCATGATGAGCAGCGGGAGGTCGGACGGTGAGATTAGGGCTTTTTACGACTGTTATTCTATTCCAAATGGTTAAGTTGTCAGTTTACGGTAAAAGTATTAAATCCATATTGAATTAAAATTCTAATTTCATTTGTCACGTACGCAGTCACAGTACGATGTGCAGGAAAACGCTTAAACGACCGGCTGTGACCTTAAAAATAAAAGATTATTAACAGGAAATAAATATGAATAAAAATAAATAAAATAGAAAATAAATTTAGCTAAGATAAGAATAATGTATCTATAGAAGACAAAAAAAAAATACAATATATAAGAAAAATATAAGAAAACCTAGCTGTACAAAATTGGAGAAGAGATGATTTCTGTACAAATATAGAAAAATGTAAAAATTTTAGTGTGGAGATGAAGAAAAGCGAGAAATTGAACTAAAAATGTGTGGGTGGGGGGATGCGGGTGCAAATATGCATGAAAGTGTCTTATTAAAAGTGACTTATGTGCAACGAGCAAAGAAATGTGTAAGTGTCTATGTATTATATTAAATATAGAAATGTATAAAAATCTGGAATAGAAACTTTTGCCAGGGCGGCACGGTGGTGTAGTGGTTAGCACTGTCGCCTTGCACCTCCAGGGTCTGGGTTCGATTCCCCGGCCAGGCTCGATTCCCGTCTCTGTGTGCATGGAGTTTGCATGTTCTCCCCGTGCTTGGTGGGTTTCCTCCGGATACTCCGGTTTCCTCCCACAGTCCAAAGATATGCAGGTTAGGCTAATTGGCGTTCCTAAATTGACCATAGTGTGTGATTGGGTGTGTGAGTGTGTGTATGTGTGTGTGCCCTGCGATGGATTGGCACCCTGTCCAGGGTGTACCCCGCCTACTGCCTGAAGTCTCCTGGGATAGGCTCCAGGTCCCCCGCGACCCTGATTAAGCGATTAAGCGGTATAGAAGATGAAGAAACTTTTGCCTGGTTGTTGTTGTTACTATATAAATAATAATAATACAATAGAAAATGTAACTGAACAGGAAAAAGACACCACACTGACCAATCAGAACGCAGAACTTAGAAGCAGTGTGATATAAAAGACATTTCAACTCCACGCTCCTGGTCTTGCTGCGTCTCTAAACAGCTCCATAATGCTGCTGTGAGAGCGCTGTCCGTATTGAACACCACATCGGCCCAATCTCGCTGCAACCACACTGAGTTTCACACTGATTATAAATGACTTTTACTGATTTGCGGAGCCTGACACGACCCTACAGCACTATTTTACAGCCGTCTCGCTGTGTAATGTCCACTGTGTTATTTACACCCTCTTACCCCTGACTCACTCGCCATTCCCTGGTGGTAGAGCTTTTGCATTTAACCTTTTCAAATTCTTACAGGCATTACTACCATTTTTGACGTTTATTCACTTATATCACTTCAGTGCTGTTATTTCAGTGTTACAAATATGAACTAATCGCAGTAAAAATATAAAATATTCAATGTAGCTTTTCTAATTAATATCTATTTGGCGGAGATGTTTCTTTACATTGAACAAGCAGTGTATTATTAGCTTATTTTAAAGTAGATTATTAAATTCGCCACATTGCATCTGTACATAACATCGCTTTTACTCATTAGTGATTTCCCTTTATGCTGCAGGTATCTACAGTAAGTAGTGTAAAAGTTTCATTAAAACTCTGTCCAGCCAGATTTGTTTGACGCTGTGACATAATCTTGTAAACCGTTTACTTCTACTCAACTTTTTGATTTGATGGCATAACACTGGGCTCTCGGGTTGGGTATTTTTTCACACCCTGAATGATGCTATGACAAAATCTGGCTAGAGATACAGACAGAAATTGTTCTCAGATTGGTTTCGAGTCCTCTAATATATAAAACGTAAAGATATCATGGAAAGGGCTAGGTCTGCCCAGTGTACAGAAAAAAGACTTTCTTGTATTTATATAGATTTCACTCATTCTCTTTTTTTTCTGTATTTATTTTTTCACTAAAGTAATTTACAATTTAAAATTAATTTACTATTCTCCAACCTCTTTTTGTTAGTTATAGTTCAGGGTCTCTCCAGTGACGGAAACTTCAAAGCACTTTTGTAAGTCGTTCTGGATAAGAGCGGCTGCCAAATGCCCAAATGTAAATGTTGTTGCTTTTGAATTTTTACATTATTTTCATGTTTTATTTTGCTCTTTGCTGCAAGCTGCTCATTGCTTTGGCAGGGGTTTTGCATAACTACATATTTTACAGCCATGGATAGTGTTACAGCATTAACCCAGACAATGTTGTTCCTGCACTTCAGTCTCTTACTGTACGTGGCTAAGAGAACCTGTTTCGGAATGTCCTGGATGCTAATCTACAGTACAGGTGACCATAGCTCCTGGGGGCGGAGCTTCGTGAACATGAGGGAAAATTGTCAAGCTTACTTATGTACTGCTAAGAACTCTAATTTAAAAAAAGAGACTAATCAATCCATACATACAGTACCTGATTGCAGTAAGTGTGTTACATAAACAGTAACTGTAAAATGTACAAGGTGTGAACGAGAGTGTACAGGAGTGTTAATGCGCAATAAAGTTGAGCTATGTTGATATATTTGACTACATCAACAACGTGTTAATATAACAGATAAAGATGGAAGACAAACTGCACCTGTCCATAGCCATATTGGTTTTGATGGCTGCATCAAGCCCCGCCCACATGGATAGACGATGGAGTAAAAGGAGTTGATCGAGTCATCCTTTATTTCTTCCGACAAATACGTTCCGACTCTTTACTTATTACAGTACAGCAAGTACACAACTACGACACGCTTGGTCTGCAGTGACAGACGTGTTCTCTGATTCTTCATGAAGGATGCTGATTGATAAAAGGTCAACAGTATCATGAACCGTATCACACCTGTAAGCTCACCATATTCAAACTGGATATTTATTTATGTGTGCGGTTATTGCATCTCTCTATGCAAGTACATGTTTCTGTAAATTGGCTCATTTTATTTTCCAGCTTTGCAGATTCTCATTTTGGTGGCACGGAACATTAGTGGTTAGTGCGTTGACCTCCTGGGCAGGGGGTTCGGAACTCGTCTCCGGTCTGTGAGTCTCTTTTGTATAAAAACGGAGATAGTTCTCTGTTAACTTAAAACGTCAATCTGTTTTGTCCCAGTTTGCCAGCTAATTAGGTCTCTAAGTTAGTTTTTGCTAACACAAGTTGTTAAATTTATGTTGTCATGTCAATCTTGTCTCAGCTACCTAATTAAACCAGATTAGGTTTCTTAGTTAGCTAGTTAGTTCTGTAAATTTATGTTGTATGTACTGTAGCACCCTTGGTCCAAGAGGAACGTTGTTTCGTTTCACTGTGTACTGAACTGTATATGTTTGAAGTGACAATAAAAGCCTACTTGACTTAACTTGACTTGACATGCACTGTAGATTGACGAGTGTTTCCTAATTTTCAGTGTACCCCACTTGGTGCGCCAGGTTCCTTGGAATAGATTTCAGGCCCCCGAAACCCTACAAATGATAATCATGGAAATTTGTATTACCATTCACGCTTTGTAATAGTCAGCAAAAGCCATTTTAAAATGTTCTGTTGACTGTTGACATTTGACCGGGTGTACTCAAAGATCCGTATCGTGCCCGAGTCCACTGTGCTTGACTAGGCTGGTTTGACCAGGCCCTGACTTGTTCACAGTGGTATGCTTGAAGTTCAGTTGGACTTCTGGTGTGATGGCTAAACATCCCCTTTGTCCTCTGCCTTAATTAATTTTTTGATTTACAAAAAAATCACGCGTTAGGGTCGTGTGTCCCTTTGGAGCCGCGAGATAAATAAAATCATGACCTCCACAGTGCTTAACGAGAGCGTTTCTCTCTGACATATAAAGCTGTATTATGATGATGTAAATGTACTCGGACCCGGGACGTTAACCGCAATCCGAGCATAGTCTTTGGTGGTGTAGAGAAGGGGGGGGGGGGGGCAATCTTGCTAGGGCACGAGACAAGGCAGCAGTGTCTAGTGCGAGTACGCCATAAGTGCAGTGGATCTGAATTCACCATGTGCACACACCATGTGCACTCAAAAGAAAAACACTCAGGGGCAATTTTCAGTCGCATCGAATCAGAGGCTGGAGGGTTTTACTTTTACAGGGAAAAAAGGTTCAACATTCATTTTACTCACACACCATCATCTTGTTAGTCTGGAGGCTGGTTTTGGCGGGAAAGTTGCAAGGGTGTGACATTTCTACTTTTTTTTTTTTTTTTAAGATGGTCTCCAGAACAGAAACATGGCACTGAGACAAAGATGCAAACACTCAAAAGCTCCATATGTGCCTGTAGTTTATTCAGCTGTGATGTTCCTCAGCCTGAGTTTGACCCTGATGGTGAAGGGACTGCGAGGAGAGCGTCAGACTGAGACTACATACTACAGCCTATTCCTGTATGAGAACACTGAGAAGGACAGTGATGAGGGGAACACAGGGAGGAATGAGACAGCTCCAATATCTGGGCCAGTTCGGAAGATGGATGAGATGAAATTTCTCTTTCTCTCTTTCACACACACATATACACAGACAAACTCCCTCTTTTTGTCTCTCTCTTTTTCTTGTCTGTATATACTACCGTCAGGTCTGTATACCCCTAGGGCAAATAAAGAAGAAAAATCACTTCGAGAATGACTAAATTTGTCAAATAGTTTACGTTGAGATGTTATATTAAGACGTTATATTAAGAGCAATTCCAACGTATGCATCTCCAACCTCTTTTTCAACCCGTTTAAACCCCTTGGGATATGGAGCTATTTTTCATTCACTTGTGAATTCACACACGTGGTCCCCTGACCATCACACCGCTATGTGCATGATGAACATCCCATTCCAGGTTTATTCTCTTCGGGTAAAATGCGTTCCCCTCTTCTCCACTAGATGTTGGAGTGGGCTGTGAGGAAAAGCATGAGCAAGCTCAGGTGCTGATGTTTGCGCTGTCGAGGGGGCTCTAGTATCAGTTCATTCCAAAGGTGAAGGTTCAGTGGGGTTGGGTTCATTAGGGCTCTGTACAGGGCACTCGAGATCTTTCTCCCCAACCCAACCTTAAAACGCCATGTTTCCTCACAGCCACGCATCTGGTGGAGAGCCAACTCAGAAGAGAAGAGAAGAGTAGAGCGTATTCAAACAGCAGAGAACGTACATTGGGAATGGGATGTTCAACATGCACATACAGTATGGGTCTGATGGTCAAGGGGCGCACATACTTTTGTATATATGCCTCTATACTTTTTTAGATTGAGGCTTTTGCTCAAATACTGTGAGTTACTTGTACCTCAGGAGACGAGGGAACTACAGTATGATGATAAAAGTGAGAACTCGTTTCTCTTCATAAACTTCTTTCTAAAATTAAATGTTTCAATAGGATCCACTCCAGTTTTACCTCTGCATTTTAAAATGCAAGAACTTTACTCCTGGTTGAGAATCATATTTGCATAAAAAAAAAAAAAAATACTGGAGTTTTCAGGAGCTCTTGTGGTAGAAAAAGGGCTTTAAAGGGTTTTCTATACTGAGGAAATGGAGTGGAGGAGACGCCGTGTTCCTGAATAGAGGAATGAAATCAAGTCGTGGTGTCGTGACTTTTAAATATTTTTACCACCAGACAAGCAGGAAGTTCTGATAAGGGTCAAAACGACCCTTGTTAATGGATATGAAATTGCAGCACATGCGAGTGCTTAACCTAAACCGGTGCAAATTGTTGTTTCTTTTCCACTTTTTTAATATTGACAAGTTTCACAAACCAGTAAATAGATTTATTTTTACTTGCTAAGCTTTTAACGTTCAGCTTTTTGTACAGTATAACGTGTTAGTATTGGAGCCGGTGCAAGTGTATAACGTGTTAGTAGTGTATATACTGTACAGTACATATACGTACTTACTGTAGATTTCAAGTCACTATATACAGTATGATATCGTATGACCTTATTGAGTCATCTCTACCATTTGGTTGAGAGACTGTATGTTATGCTAAATAGAAATTTAAAAAAATCCACAAGCTGATTCAGTGTCTTTACACAGTATGTATTTTCAACTTCTTTGTAGCACACTACGAGAAATAAAGTGAATCTAGTGCACAGAAACATTTGTGCTGTCGCACCATCGCACAAAATGTTAGCATTTTATGATTTTTTTCATTCTGACTTTATGTTCTCGTCCAATTTTTTTTCCGAGTATCTTATCATCTGTGTGCATTTTAAACGCTCAACATAGGGTTCAAACAGTTGCCTCATGCTGTGTTTATGATAATCTGCTTGTTGGTTGTTTCTTTTTATCTTGTCATCTATTTGCAATGCTTTTACACAATTTCATTCAATAGCTTGAATGACAATCTCCCCCTCTCTCTCTCTCTCTCTCTCTCTCTCTCACACACTATCTGTCTCTCCTTACACCGCACTGCTTCCTTCCTAAATCATATTCGAATTAAATCCAAATTCTGTTCCTTCTGAATGCAACCTGTACTAAAGAGCTTTTTTTTTTTTTTTTGCAAATCCATTGAGGAGAACATTTACATAAGTGTTTCTTAAAATAAATGTACTG
This sequence comes from Channallabes apus, assembly GCA_030522415.1. NCBI lineage: Eukaryota > Metazoa > Chordata > Actinopteri > Siluriformes > Clariidae > Channallabes > Channallabes apus. Next base: position 7,918,535 of record CM060118.1, on the reverse strand, counting down.
GAGCGGGTGCAAGTGTTCTCTACTCGCTGCTTGACACGTTTGCCTATTTATGAAGCAAATGTATGCATTTAATAAAAGTTCTAGGCAAAATGTTCACGATGCATGATATTTCAATTAGTTTTTGTGAAGCTCTTGTCACGAGCGAGGTTTGTTCTGCTCCCTCTGTTACGTGTTTTGAGGATGCTGCACTTTTGTTCAGCACTGTGGCCTCGCACCTCCTGGGTCGACTGTGTGATTCCTGCCTCGTGCCTGTCTCCATCTCTGTGTGTGTGTATGGAGTTTGTATGTTCCCCTCATACTTAATGGGTTTCCTCCAGGTTCTCCGGTTTCCTCGCACAGTCCAAAGACGTGCAGGTTAGTCTTCCTGGCGTTTCCGAGTTGCCCGAAGTGTGTAGAGTGTGTGCATGCTCGTGCACTCTGATGGATCGTGTACCCCGCCTCGTGCACCGAGTCCAGGCTATAGTAACGCGAGCGCTAAGTGCTATAGAGAGAGTGTGAGAGGGAGAGTGAGCGAACTTTTTAGTTTTTCGGGAACTTTCATAAATTGATTGAGAAAGAGAATAAGAGCAAAAAATAAATAAATAAATAAAAAAACTGTATGTACATTGGGCTCTGCGCAGCAGTGGGCTTTATTGCTGGCCTAAAGCAGCTCCTAATTGAAAGGTAGCTATAAAAACTGCAGGTGTCCAGCCCTCGGTGCCTCTAATTGGCAGCCTGGCAAGGCGACTGAGCGAAAAAGAGAACTGCTGGGATGCACACCTCCGCGGAAAAAAACCCTACGGAGACATAGACTTAGCACTAAAAAGGTCCATTTCCTATAATATGGCCGTGGCTTGCTGTGTCCTTGGTGGTGCATTATTGGCCTGCGCGGTGCCGGAGAACTGCTACTAAAAATCATTTCTGTGCTAATGACAGAAAAAGTTATTCAATTCCGCATGTGGTGTTAGCCTACTGAAGGATCAGCATGCTGTATGAGGCAGGGGTTTGCACCGAGCACCGGGGCCTGATTGAGCAATCATTTGCTCTCCATGTATATTTTATACGGGGATTATCACGGGTCGTGCGGCTTACATATTTTAGTTGTTTAAGACCGGAAAAATACAGCAGTCGTAAACAGGATCCAGTGTATAAAGGATTGAAAGAATGAAGAATTACTAGTGCAAGGAGTATTAACATCGCCGAAAGCCCTGAGCCATGTGCCACACTAAAACAGGGTCAGAACGGGAAGCAGGAGCGGTGAGCGATTCGTGAGAGATTGAGAGAAATGTTTAAAATAAATGTCCAGATGGACAAGTTTCCTAAGGCAAGCTGATGTTCTGGCTTTGAGAACGTCACATCGTTAATTAATCACCATGCATTGATTGCATTTTAGTGATTTCCTCTTAACATGCAGCTCCCTAAAAGTAGTTGTGCGTTACTAATGTTAATCACTCCTGACTCGGTTATTTACTGTGGTTACAGGATGGCAATCCTCCAGCTCATACTGTATGTCCAGATCCAGCTTTTGCTTTTTGGCTCATTCGTTATGAAAAAGCCCAAAGCCCAGACGATATATCAGATATTAAAAAAAAAAAAAAAAACTAGGCCAAGTGGCATTTCTCAGATTACTAATTGTTTTTGGGTATTTTTTGCCTTCTATAATCAAAATGATGTAGCCAAGAGACCCGGTAAGCCGTGCGTGGTGGACCTGGCAACCCGAGTGACTTCGAAGTTATAACGCAAACGAAGCTTGGGATTTCCTTCGGTTTCACAGAGTAGGTGTGCACGTCTTGGGACACTTTTGACATTTATATCTAAATAAACGCAATTATAAAGTCCAATAAAGATCTGATTCTTCAGCAACGTATTGCGATCTGGTTCATATTGCAATCATTTTCTTATACGATGCCAAAAAAACAACAACAAAAAAAAAAAAACATTTTTTTCCATTGCAGACTCCCTTATATCCTGCCGCCTACGGTTAAACTCTAGCGTCTGAAGCGAACAGGCTTTGCCGGAACACAATCCAGTGCACGTGGCCTTGAGCGAGCAGAGTGCGCTTGTGATTTGTTCGGAACGCGTCTGTGTGTCTCGCTCTTCTTCGTCCTTGGCCTCGTGCAGTCGAACAGGACAGATGGAAACCGGAGATTTGTTTTTCCCGCCGGCCGGTTTGTCCTCGCGCAGGCTTGAGCGGTAGCAGTGAGAATCGGATCGATCGGCACAGTCAATTAGAGCACTAATGTTTTAATCAATGGTCCTGTAAAAGTATGACAGGGGGCCATCATTAACTGGCTGCAAATTTATGACGAACGCCGATGGTGTAACTGGGAATTTGTAAACAGCGCATATGATAACGAAAGGTTCTCCTCTCTGTCTGTCTCTCTCTCTCTCTCACTCTCTCTCAAATCAATAGCATTGATCAGGCATTCAGCATTAAATAAGCTTCAGATGCAGGAATTGTACTCGGCTGATATTACCTTCTTCCCTGAGTGTGTCGCTTATGCTGCTGTTATTCGATTCTATGTAACCGCTTTCCCTTTTTCTTTTTTTTTTTCTTTTTTTTATTCCCCCCTCACTTGATAATTACAGGTTTATCAAAAGCCTGCTGGAATAAATATCTCGAGATTAAGTCAAGCCGTCAACACAGAGGGCACGCTGACGGATTGCAAATGTGACATGACAAGTTGCTAATGGGGACCGAGACAACAGAAAGACACGCGGTAGTCATTTCGCAACAGTGCGGCGGAAATATGAATATTTACAGCAGCATCTGCATGCCTTCTGTACGTGAGGGCATCGTGGAGCCATTTTTCTGACAGCGCTATTGTAATGTTAGTGTCTAATAAACACATCCAGTGACATGGGGATATTAAATACTGCTGGAGTTCTCTGAGCATGCTCGGACAGAAAAAGTTACGGGATTCATTTTGTGATAAGGAGTTTTGTATAAATTAAGAAACGACAGAGACAAAAAAAAAAAAAAAAAAAAGCATATATTTTTTTTAACTGCCTTTTGAAAATACATAGATGTTTTTCTTTTAAGTGCATAAAACATCCAGAAAAGTTGCTTACCGAAGCACTTTCCCTCTCAAATCCAGCACTTACTGCGTTTCTGCTGAATACTGCGGTATAGTGTAGCTGATTATCAGTGCATGCCATATTGACAGTTTCTTCTTTCTTCAAAACAATACAATGCAGTTTACATTTTTAACTCTTTAATGTTCTGCTCAGCGTTTTGGTAGAGCACTTTTTGAGTCATTATATCATTTTGAAAATGTGTTGAATATAACCTGTTGGAGCCATCTCTACAGCTCAGGTTTGCAAAAAACAAACAAGCAAACAAACAAAAACATTAAATTACTTTTTTAAATTACATAACATGAGAAATTAACATTTGTGCTACAAAAAAATTATGTGAGGTTTCCTGATATTTTTATTATTTTTTTGTATTTGTATTAGGCCTGGGCCGATAAACGATATCATATCGAATCGCGATTTATTTGATTTTAAAAACGATGCTATATGGATATCGATATGGATTAATCTAAGAGCCAATCACACAGCAGAACAATACGACGACAACCAATCAGCATGCAGCTTGCGCGTGCCGTGCAGGTCAAAGTTAATTTCCTGCCGCACTTTGCGAAGCAAACTTGACACCAGGACGATAAAAAAAAATGAGTGGAAGCAGCGACGAAAGTGAATCTAACCTCGAGTTATCCAAAGATGTTGAAATTGTCGACAAAAAAGGTAGCACGAACTCGCATCACCCACACGACCACACTGAGAGCATGAACATGCGGCCCGATGCTACTCCGTCAACTAGCAGCGCTAGCAGTGGGGCTGCACCAAAGCAGATATCAACCGTGTCGTCTTTCGTGGCCATTACACCTCATGAAAGGTGTCCAAAAGGAGCAAGGATATAACCAGGGCCGTTTCTACCTTTCTAGTGAAAGATATGATGCCCCTAAGCACACGAGGCTGAAGTTTAGCTCCTTATTCGCAGGTTCCGATTCGTTTGGCTCCTTATTGCGCAGCGTCTCATTCTGCGGCTGAAGTTTAGCTCCTTATTCACCTCGTTACTAACGGGAGTGTTCACGCTGGCAGTTTATCAATAAAACGTTATTTTGGTGGCTTAAACCATTCTGGCCAAGCAAATATGAACTATACAACACCTAGCAGGTACCCAACTATATAGTAAAAGTGAAATTGTCCTGGTCCAGATTGATAGCTGCATAATTAATTCCATGTTTGTTGTCATTGCATGCTTAAGCCATTATGTCAGTTTATTGGGGCCGTGTGAAATAGCCTTCATTTAACTCTGAATTGTGGGATAAAGACGGCCCTAGTGTGTGTGGTCTAAATGTTGTTTCTCATTATTGTTTAAAAATCTCAAAACATTGTAATTTATCATCACATGATAAGAAGTATCATCACAAACCAGTATTTTTTTTTATAAAAATCTTTGCCTTGTAAAGATTCTGAGCATGTGCCTATAGTATCTTAATTTTTAAGGCCAAATCTGTCATCTGTTTTTGTTAATAAACTTTAAAATGTAATTTAATGAACCCTTTAATTTCTGTGGCTTCAGTCATTGTTGGGATTCTATTTTAAAGCTGGCAGCATTAACAGCTTATATCGAAATATATATCGTTATCATTTAATATGGGGAAAAATTATCGAGATGACTTTTTTGCCATATTGCCCCGCCCTAATTTGTATATACATTATGTTGACACTTTTACCATAAAGAGCCATCTAAACCGTTTGGAAGTCTATAAAAGACTATAAACGTCTATAAAAACATGTTAAAGGTTTAAAGAGCTTTCTAAGACATGAGTAGGAATCCATATCTAATTACTTTCTGACATTCTGTTTCAGTTGCCTTTGATAAGACAGGACACACTGCTACATATTTTTGAAGATGCTCATGGCTATAAAGAAAACGTTACAAGATTCGTTTTGTGATAAGGATTCATGCGATGCTGCCTTTTATTTTAGGTTTGTATAAATTAAGAAACGTCAGAGACCAAAACAAAAAACAAAAAAAAAAAAAAGCATATATTTTTTTAACTGCCTTTTGAAAATACATAGACGTTTTTGTTTTCTTTTAAATGCATAAAACATCCAGAAATGTTGCTTACCGAAGCAGTTTCACTTTACCATAAAGAGCCATCTAAACCGTTTGGAAGTCTATAAAAGTCTATAAAGGTCTATAAAAACATGTTAGAGGTTTAAAGAGATTTCTAAGACATATTTATAATATAATACACCGCCAGATGTTTCCAGATGTCAATGTTAGATAGAATAGCCAACTTTCTCTCATGTAACAGGGGCACTGGTGGCTCAGTCTGCCATGCGGAAGGTCCGGGTTCGATTCCCAACCAGCGCACAAAACCCTCAGCCACTGGATGCAGTGCCAGATAAAATGGGAGGGTTGCATCAGGAAGGGCATCCGGCGTAAAACCTGTGCCAAGTTGTTGTGTGGACTGGATATTTCACTGTGGCGACCCCTTGCCGGGAGCAGCCGAAAAACCAACAACAACAACAACAACTTTCTCTCATGTAACAGAGGGAAAGTGTGCAGACAATCATCCCATCATGTACTGTAGCATGTGCAGCAATTAGGATGGTGTCAGGAAGGAAGTAAGTGTTAGCCCTCCCCCCTTTCCAGTTTCTAGCTGTTGTATGACAGGAGATAGATGGCGTGTAGTTGGGAAGAAAATTGGGAAGAAAACGGGAGACGAGAGGAAGAGCTCCTTCAAATGTAATCGTGCTGTTGGTTTTGGTTAAGAGTTCACAGCTGACAGTTTGTTTTCAGAAATGTACACCCACTCAGGTAGAGTGCCAAATCTCATTAATACCACTTCCTATCATGCTGTCATTGCAACCTGGATGAAAAGGAATTCCAAAAGAAGAAGAAAGAGGATGAAATGAAAACAATACCTACTGTATACTGTATATACCTAGAAAAATTTTTTGTCAAATTGTCAGAAGAGTGCAGTGCAGGGGCATGCTTTCTTTAAGGTAAGCCCCATCCTGTAACACCTCTGGAACAGACAGAGTAAAGGTGCTTTACTTGAGGTCCCCGAAGTGGCAGCTTGACAGTGCTGGGGTTTGAACTCATAACCGTCTGATCTGTAGTCAGTAGGCTTAACCGTTAAACCACCACCCCCATTTTCATACCACTGCACAATAGAACAGCCCTTTTGGTATGTGAACAATGCTTTCAGTGATATAAATGCACATCATTCACTACTTTACCACTCGCTCTCATTAGCAGATCTCCCTGCCACGGCCGAGCCGAGCGGCGTACTCTATAGCGGGCGGAAATGTAAAGACGCCAGGTGAAACCCGGCAGTACATCTCGAGTACATCTGAGAAAGGGCACCGCAGAGCAGAACAAGGAAGACGAGAGAGGGCCTGTCCCTGACAAAGATGCTTTTCATGCTCTTCTTCTGAACAGTGAGAGCGAAAAGATGCGAAGCTAAGAGAGTTTGGAGAGCAGAAGAAAGAAAGGTGAAAACAGCAGGGGTGTATATGAGCAACAGGATCGAACGTGAGTTTATTTTCTGACAGAGTGGATCTGTATGTTCGGGAAAGTTAGCTGAATGGTATGTAAAGGCGTATAAATAGCCTCTGTAGATATAAAGTATCTCATCCTGCGCTGTCCATCTCTGGGTTTCTCTTCGATGAAGTCATGGTGAAATGGCTGTAGGTCGCCGGTTGTGGATGCTACTGTATTTACTTATTTTAATTAGTTTATTTAATGCACAGTCTTGTCTTGTGTCACTTCATAGACATTTCAGATCGCATTAAAACGGGAAATTCGGTTTGCAATGCAAAATAAATAGGACGTCCCTGATACAAATCACCTCATGTGGTGGAGAAAAGTCCACAAGGCCGTGTGTCTCATCTGGGACACGGCATAATTAATGCATAATCACACCAGCATTCAATGTGAGTCGAAGGCCAACAGTGAATGGACAGCGATATGGATATTCGAGGCAATTATGCTGTAATGGATGAAAGAGGAGTGGAGGACTTTTGTTCAGACGGTCCTGTACTGTACATTTCCAGCAATGCCATGAACAGTAATAATTAGCATCCAACGTTTGAAAGTTTTTGAAATTCTATAGAGATACAGATTTCACCTCGACGGATACAGTATGTTTGTTTTAGGTTTGCTCTTTCTGTGGTAGGAAGTAAAGGATGTTCCTAGGTACCCATTAGACACCCTGTTAGACCCCACACTGAACATCACATTTCACTATGTGTAACACAGACTATCTAATAGGATTAAAATTACATACAGTACTGTATTAATAATCCAACCAGCCATTCATTGTACACTGTACCACTTATCCTGTGTAGTGTCGCAGGTACGTACTATAGCACACATACACTCAACCATACAACACCAATCAGCTTAGACCGTACAGTATAGCTTTGTTTACATTCATTCCTTGAGTCAGAATGAAATAAAAAATATATATATATTATTATTATTATTATAAAAAATTATAAATTCTACAACCCCTGGCAAAAATTATGGAATCACTCCTCTCAGAAGATGTTCATTCATTTCCACCACAGATTTTCAATTGGATTAAGGTCCGGACTATTTGCAGGCCATGCCATTGACATTATATGTATTTCCTGTAGGAATGTTTTCACAGATTTTGCCCTATGGCACGATGCATTATCATCCTGAAAAATGATGCTACCATCACCAAACATCCTTTCAATTGATGGAATAAGAAAAGTGTCCAAAATCTCAACATAAACTTGTGCATTTATAGAAGATGTAATGACTGTCATGTCTCCCATACCTTTACCTGACATACAACCCCATATCAATAATGATTGTGGAAATTTGCATGTTTTCTTCAGGCAGTTGTCTTTATAAATTTCATTGGAACGGCACCAAACAAAAGTTCCAGCATCATCACCCTGCGCAATGCAGATTCGTGATTCATGACTGAATCTAACTCTCATCCAGTCATCCGCAGTCCAAGATTGTCTTTCTTTAGCCCACTGAACCCTTGTTTTTTTTCTGTTTAGATGTTAATGATGGTTTTCTTTTGGCTTTTCTGTATGTAAATCCCATTTCTTTTAGGCGATTTCTTACTGTCCGGTCACAGACATTGACTCCACTTTCTGCCCATTTGTTCCTCATTTGTTTTGTGCATTTTCTGTTTTCAAGTCATATTGCTTTAAGTTTTCTGTCTTGGCGCTTTGATGTCTTTCTTGGTCTACCAGTACGCTTCCCTTTTACAACCTTTCCATTTGATTTGTACTTGGTCCAGATTTTAGACACAGCTGACTGGGAACAACCAACATCTTTTGCAACATTCCATGAAGATTTACCTTCTTCAAGAAGTTTGATAATTCTCTCCTTTGTTTCAACTGACATCTCACGTGTTGGAGCTATGAGTTATGTCAATCATCTTGGTTCAACACATCCCTAATGTGTGCAAGCACTCTTTTTCAACTGTAGACTAATTAGCAGTTGTAATCAGATACAGGTATTTGTTTTAGAACTGCAAAGTGCATCGTGATTCCATATTTATTTCCTCAGATTTGTGATTCCATATTTTTTTCCTCTGTTTGAGTTGTCAAAACAGTTGTCATTGACTATAGTTATCTTTCTTTGTTTTTTTTCTTAAGTGTTTTATACAGCCAGAAGTTTGGATTGTTGAGTGAAAATAGTTTTGTGGCATGTATGTGCTTGTTTTTTTTCTACACAATTAAACATTTGAATGAATATCTTCTGAGAGGGCTGATTCCATACTTTTTGCCAGGGGTTGTACTACTACTACTACTACTACTGTACTACTACTACTAATAATAATAATAATAATTCTTTGGAAAATTGCTTTGCTCAAACAAACAAAAAAATTTCTCGGGATTTTATGGTATAGAATAAAAATTGTATATACTGTATATATTTTTTAGAAGTACAGTATCAGTAATACTGCTGTTTCACATCACTGTGACGATGATTATTTTCCTTTAAGATTTTCGCCCACCTCTATTTCCGAGTCCATTACATAAAGTCTGAATTAACTGTGTAACACCTGACTGAGGAATGTAATCATATCCGCTGGGAGGCATTTTTCTCCTCATCCTTCAGATGTTTAAAGATGAGTGGGAAAGAGAGAGATGGATTACACTGTTTGGAAATTGGAAGAATATTAGTTCAGGGCGAATAATGAGAAATTAGACCGGGCCATCTTCCTCTCGCCGAGAAATGAACGAGCTGTTTAACGACCAGGACTTGATTTTTAATGAGTCGGAGTTAAACATCTCATTCGACACAAAATGGTTGGGGAACTCGTACACATAGAAAAAAAAAAAAGGCTTGATTATTAGTATTGCTCTCGTGGAGGAATCTCTCGCCCTGGTTTCCCCCTCGCTCGTCCTCTGTCTCACTCTGCGTCTCACTCCTTCCCCTTGGTGAAACCCAGAAGTTTTGAGGATGGACAAAGGCGCCTTTTGAGAAGTCTTTATCAGCCCTCGCTGGCTGTGAGCTCAGAGACCACCTCCTGCTGGTGCACTCAGCGTGGGCCTCGCATCACTCTCGCGCTTTGAAACGCTCCCTTTTTCTCCTTCCTTCATTCTCGTGCTTTCTTCTTCTGTCCTTTGGTCTGAGAATAAAAATGATATGGACCCAATAAAAGGTGCTGAAAAAAAATTTATACCAATTAATAAATTTTTTATTTAATTTTAATTTTTTTTTTTAAAAAAAGGGTGAGACATTCTTTTTTTCTTCAGCTCATACTGGTCTGGTTTTATCCCTTTTCTTTTTTTGTGTGTCATTCTTGTGCACGGAGAGAAGGACTGTACCACGCTACGATGAGTCGACATCTCTTAAACGCTCTTGGCTGCCTGAGGGCACTACCTCCGTGCCCCATTCATCCAGTGGCCGGGGGGGGAGGGGGGAGTTGGGAAGAACGAGGAGGGAGGATGAGTGGAAATGAAACACTGTTGAAAGGATGAGGCGTTTGGAGAGGCTAATGGAGGAGTTCAGGCTTCACCACCCAACCTGCTATTGATTTTTGCTCCCCATACCAGCGTCTCTCTCTCTCTCTCTCTCTCTTTGTGTCTCTCTCTTTCTATCTATGTGTGTCTCTCTCTCTCTCTCTCTCTCTCTCTCTCTCTTAAAACAGCATGCTGTCTTTATTTCATTATTGCCGGGCGTAAACCCGCGCAAGGCCTCTCTCTCATTTCAGTGATTAATATGTGTTGGGAAAACACCCAAACTCCCATGCATTTTGCCCTTAATTAACAAATTGCAATATATTATTAACTTGTAGCGCAAAGAAGCTCTTCTGAATCATTTTCACAGTGGGGGTTTCTTCGAAGCCGCTAACTAAGTTTTTTTTTTTCTTTCCTTTCCTAAGACGAGCAAATCTACTTGTTTGTTTCTAATTTGATTAAATTATACCACCACTCAATTCTGATTAAATTATACTATCGTTAATGTGGCCATTATATTACAGGTGAAAGTAAATCGCATGCACGTGATTAATTCTCTTCTTTCTCGGAAGAGGAGAAAACTCGTCTTAGGGACGCCGCTTGCACTCGTAGAACAGACTGGGGAGGAAAAAAAAAAAAAAGAAAGAAAGTAACGCAGCAGTTTCACCCTGCGATGCCAAGACACGCAGTCGCCAAGTCGCCATCTGCGGAGTGCGGCTTCCTTTTCGGAAATGTATGCAATATTTATTGATCCCAACTTCGGTGAACTAATTAGCCCCAATTAGTGCACTCATTGCTGTCAATGCTAATGCACTCTTCCATTAAACCGCTGTGCCTTCTGCACCCTTAATTGCTGACCTACTCTCAGAGCAGCTGAGGCCGTCCTGCCGAGTTCGGGTGGAAATAAAGAGACCTTTCAGTGCCGGAGAAAGGTCTTACGTGGTGGACCTGAGAAGGTGAAGATTTCAGGATGAAGGTACCGTACAGTACGCGATCGCTGAGGGAGGCTTTTCATCTGGACTATATGAAGTGATCTTTTCACTCTGAACATACAGTGCCTCTTGCTGGATTAAAAGCTCACTACAGGCACCGTGAGACAGGCCGTGCCATCATCCAGCCGTTTATTTCAAAGAGCTGACCGGGCTGTAGAGGAAAAGGAAACCCGTGTGAATGTAGACGAAGAGGAAAGTACGGTGAGAAAGAGAGAGAGAGAGAGACAGAGAGAGAGAAATCTCAAGGCCCGAGGAGAATTAAATCGTGAAACATCAGCAAAGCAAATGTCAAGAGGGGACAGCAATGAAGAGTGTCTCTCCTCTCTGGGGATTGTTGTTTCTTTATAATTAACTAAAAAAAAATAATAATCATCTACATCAAAGAAAAATATGAAGTGGAACATGCTGTTGTTCACATCAGACCTGTATTATTACTGTAGCATAAGAATAAACGATAGAGAAGCGCCGAAGTCTGGGCTGGAAATCAAAGCTGCTGGTAATGGCCGAGGCGTCACAGATCAAACTGACACTCTTTACCAAAAGCTCCATATGTACGCTGTGAATCAGAGTCAGCCCGCAAAGTTTATTTATTTTTTTTAACTATGTGATTAATAGTTTTCTACCTCCAGCTTGAGTTAAGCAGATAGTAAGAAAGGCGATAAAAAAAAAAAAACGCTGCTCGTTCCAAACGCCTGCGGCCACACCTTTAATTACCTGTAAAGTCTATTAATACTTGTGCTTTAGTGGCGTTGTGAGCCAATTACAGCGTCCTGACTGCTGACAGATCCAGCCACGACCCTGCTCGAGACTCACCTACGCGGCTGATAATTACACTCCTGTTCTGAGCGTTAAAAAAGCACAGAGGTGCCAAAACTCCTGTCATATTCAACAGCCTGGAGCAGCGTAACCTCTCGCTGGTCAACAAGGATTTATCGACAGACGCGGTGCCGGTGCTTCTCTTGGTTCCTGCCGAGTCTGAGACGAGGAGACTACGGCGAAATCGTTGACAAAGTTCAACGCTGGTGTCGACTTGATATTCATGCAAATGCTGTTCATTAGCAGAACACACAGAGCTTATCCACCAACATGGGTGTACTTTACTTTATTCTGACAGCAGACCTACCAAACACACACACTCGCACACTTTTAGACACATCGGAGGGGAAATGAACTGCAAAAGAAAAAAAAGAAAAACGGTGAAGCCTTAATGTTTTTTAGCTCCAAGCAAGGCAGGAAAGTGTTAGTTAGACAGCTGTGTGAAGTCAGTAATCAGCAGTGTTTTAGCGGGTGGGGCAGAGCTCCGTGTGCTGCCATGTTCCTGATGGGGCGCAGCACCACACGCCCACCTGCCGCTTAATTATGCCTCGAATCAATGCACCATGGTAACCTGGAGAAAGCAGACAAATGGCCACTCGGCTCATCTTTTCTCCCGTGTGCACACACACACACACACACACACACACACGCACTCCTCGCGAGGCTTCGTACTGTATGTATATTTTATTTCTCTTACTCAACCCTGTGAAACCCTTTTTCGATCGCTCTCGTTAGAGTTGAAGAAGTCCAGGTGAGATGAGTATGCAAACATACGACGCGCAGACACGCATGAATCACGCGCGCACACACGCGCGCACACACACACGCGCCTCCCGCATGGCACAGCGTAGCTCGCTTCTAACGTATTTCTGAGCTGATCCAAGATGGCAGCTCCTGAGGTGCTTTTGTGCTTTCCGGGGTGTGTTGTTTGAGTTCAGTGGTTTCGCACACTGCTGTGCTGGTTTTAACATTACAATGACAAGCAAACTGCACCAGACTAGGGGGAAAAAAAAAAAGAGAGAGAAAGAAAGAAGGAAAAGAAAGAGAGAAATAAACTCAAACCTATAGATGGAATGTCGCATTAGTTATTATGTCCCACGGTTGCGCTGTCTGCCAGACTTATACCTTTACTTTATTTTATTTTTTTTAAAAGAGTGTCCGCTGGGGAGATGTGAACACTTTCAAAAGCAAATCAAAGCGCTGGAATAATAGAGAAATACACGTATTAACACTGAGGAACAAAGGGGCGTACTTTGACACAGTCACAGCTGGCAATGTGACATGCACAGTTTGCTGATTATATTTTAGCAAAGAGTAAGAGGATATTAAAATCAAATGGAATAGAGTTAAACAACAACAACAATAATAATAATAATAATAATAATAATAATACATTTATAGACATTCTATAGAGTTGTAGGAATTGAGGTTTGGCTCAATCAAGTCCCAAAATGGGTTATTAAAATAAAACCTCTTTTTTTGTGAAGAGTTTGTGTGTAAATAACTGAATGTTCTCAAAACCTTCTGGGCGGTGGTATTTGATATCACCAACTGCACTAAAGCATCCCTTTTATAGCTAAGAAACGCTCTGGATTTGGTATCCATGGCACATCCCACTTCTCTTAGCATCGATTTCCTTTGTTGTCTTAGCTGGCCTTGTCTTCTTCTGTCAATGTGTTGATGTTTTAAGACTTTATTTGTCTCATATACAGTACATTACTGTACAGCATAATGTACAGCTCCCCCCCCCCCCCCCAACATAGGAAGCTGGGGTCAGAACGAAGGGTCAATCAGGAAACAAGTGCACCTGAAGCAAACAGGGTTAATGACCTTGCTCAAGAGCTCCACAGTGGAAGTTTAGTAGTGCTGGGGCTTGAACCCCTGACCTTCCAATCAGTAAAACCCAGCGCCATATACTGTACATTTGAGCCACCACTATCACCACCAATGTGCCAATCAAAGTCCCGCAACGGTGCCAGGAAATTTCACTGTGGTGTATAATATACTGTAGGTGGGGAAAAGAAATACACCAATGTCTTGAAACAAGACTGCAGGTAGAAAGAATCAATCATGTCCACGTCTACTACCAAGGATTTCCGTGTGATATTAAAGCAGAAGGCATGATTACATGAGAATGAATACAGTTGGCTGTGGAGTAACTCTGTAATCAGCATTAAGCTTTGGCTGTTGGTGCCTCGAGTGTGAATGGCCAGCTTTTTCAGTTTGAAGTGGTTTATTCAGTTGGGCGGAAATTCATATCCTCCTTCAGGGCTGTTTTCTGTGTCAAACTGAGCAACGAGGCAGTTGTTGTTGGTGTGCTAGCTTGGTGCCAATGGCTTACCCCTGGGATGCTGCCAATTCACTGTGATTGGGTTTCGTCTGGAAGAATTTACTAATAATTCTTGATAATATACAGTACGACTACAGAGTACCAACAAATGCTGATTTATGACAACCCTGCTGACCGATTGTACATGATTAAGCTCTGTGGTGGCTTCAACATCTGTGATCAACATTAAACACCGTAGTTGTTTAAGATACAACAATGTTAAAATGCAAGCATCTTTGAATCTCGAATCTTTTCTGAGCCGAGGGTGGTGTCACATTGAACAACAAGACAGTTTTGAGTACCAAGCAGTTCAACAAAGGTCTTCATGCAAGCAAGATTTTCCCCGGATGCTGTCAGCAATCTCTGTGAAGGGCTTTATTAGAAAATAATGCACTAAAAATGCTACTTGAGACACGACTATAAGAATACAGAGTACAAACAAACTGCCCATTATCAACACTGAAGTCTCCATGCTTTTGAGGCAGATGTCAAAGCCAAAGTGCCTATTTTGTGCCATTTTCATTTGTAATCAGTATTTAAGCTCTAGCCCTTTGTGGCTATGGACAAACAGTTGAAGTACGAGGCAGCTTTCCAGCTTAGAGTGGTTTATTTGGTTGAATCCTGCTCGAAACAGGGCAGTGATCTGTGTCACACTGAGCAATGAGACAGTTATTGGTACCAAAGACACAGTTCAGCAAAATCTTTTCACAACAATGTGTGCCAGCAAACTAGGATGGGATGGTGCCAGGAAACTCCTTGTTGTGTGTAGAAGAATGTGCTTGCGAAGGAAATTCCCTGATCCTTGACCATTAGAATATGATGCGCAGACAATCTTTGGCCTATTTTGTTGCAAGCATACTGAGCTCTTGGGGCAGAAATCATGATCAAAGTTAACTTCCTGATTTGAGCCATCTGCATCTGTAATCAACCATATATAATCAGATTAGGTCCTTTGGTGTTTAGGGACAAGGTGCAGGAGAGGCAGGTGGCTTTTCAGCTTAGAGCAGGTAGCTGTCTTGGGCTGAATGGGGTATCCTGTTCCAAATGTGATAGTTATTGGTGAGGATAAATTGTGTGTAGTAAGTCTTTTTCGAGACCTGGCCTTTCTGGTTCCAGCAACCGGACATGACATGGTGTGTGGGCTTTGCAAAATGCCTTTAAGAAAAGATGCTTTAAGAAAGATACCCGTAGCTTCCAAATGGCACAACAGAAAAGTGTTTGTCTGATCATCCAGAGATTGTAAGTTTATATACTACAGCCGGATGCATGAAGGCAGAATTAGCCATGCTTCCTGCTGGGCAGTGGTGGCATCCTTGCACTCTCACATCAATCATAGTGACCCTACTAAGCCAACCATTCCAAAGATGTGAATGTTGTGTAGACTGGATTGGAGGACAAACGAACCAAAAGCGTTCTCAGAGAAAAGAGTTCTCAGAGGGATGTCATACTGTACAGTATGTGTCACGTTCATTGTGGGAGTATTCGAAAGGGATCAAGGGAATTGGAAATGAATTCATTTTTTGGGTGAAAATTGAATAAAAGAAGAACTTTTCACTTTTAGCTTAGGGGGCTGCAGCCATGATGAGGTCTGTTTGGTGCCAAGTACGTAAGTAATCAGCAGTTAACTCTGGTCACTGGTGCACACAGACAAATAGAGACGCAGGGCCAGGCAGCTTAGAATGATTTATTTAGCTCAGCACGATAGTGGTTGGTGTCACAATGGGCAGTAAGAATACAGTTCAGCACTGAAAGAATGTGCTTGATACCAGACCCTAGGAATTTGGCGTTGAAACAACATGGGGTCTTGGGGAGAAAAAGTCAGATTTAACTGATCGAGTTCAATTGTCCGTAATGAGTGTTAAAATATAGTCCGTTGTGTCTGGAGTGTGAGAGGCTTGCAGTGGCTGTTCAGTCCAGAATGGTTTGTTTACTTGGGATAAAGTTGTCAAAGCCGTATCCTGCTCTGAACAGCGGAGTACACAGTGTCCCACTGAGCACTGGTACTGTAGTATGCAGCAAGGACGCACAGCACTTCAGGACAAAAAGAGTTCCCATGCAATAATCTGGTCTAACTGGAAACTCAGTGTTAGGGTTTCAGTGTCGAAGCAGGTTCTGTTAATGCAATATTATTTATACGGTACATTAAAAATACTTAGAATAATGTCATGTCATGTACGGCTGAGGCAACAGACATGACTGGGTCATGGTGGAAATAAAGGGTTGGTGCCAAGTACATCTGTAATCAGCATTAATCTTTGGTCCTTTGTGGCAATAGACAAACAGTGGTGGAGTTCCAGGCACTTTTACAGCTTGGGGTAGTTTATTTGCTCGGGCGAGAGTTGTACTCTGGTCTGAACGAGGCAGTGGTCCGTGTAACGCAGAGCAAGCGGATAGCTCTGTAGAAAGGACACAGTTCAACAAAGGCCTTCTTTGCTATAATCAGGCCTAGACCGTGCCAGAAACTGGGTCTGGGATAGTGCCAGGAAACTGTGGGGTTTACTCTAGAAGAATGCCTTGATACTACAAGAATGGACCGTTCCATAAAAAAAAAAATAATAATAAAAAATCACTGTCCACCAACCTGTCTGGTTGCTGTTGGGGCAACTTAGGATCAAGTCGGATTGGATATGCTGTTTAATGCCAAGTACATCTGTAATCAACATCAAGTAATCAACGTCTGTCTGTAGACTAGCACGGAGTGGGCGGAACTGGAATAAAAGTTTCTCGCAGCTAAATCAACACTGTCGAGTTGTGTTTGCCAGAAATGGTGCAATCTTCTCCTGCTATTTCAAGACAGCCTGGTTCGAGAGCAGCGACATCCATTTTTACTCCGCAGCAAATAGTAATTATCTCCCCCCGCCCACCCCAACCAAATGTCTTCAAAAGGTTTTCAAGATTATACCACATATATCTCATTGTACATATTCGCCTGTCTTGTTTCTTTTCTTTTTACTTCTCCAGCAGATGCTTCGCCAGCACGGTACGAGCATTGGACAGAGATTCTTTCATAACTAATTGGAAAGAGTGTCACATAATCGCTTTTTCATACAGTATATGTCACTTATTTTAGCTTATAATTGCGTTTAAAAAGACATACATATCGAAACCGAGGACATGAAAGATACTGTGTAGCTCATATGTTGAATGGACTCCAATGACCTGCAATTAAAATATGAACTATCTTGAGAGTAGCTGGCATTAAGGTTCTAAAAAGAAATAAATAGTTAGACTTCCAGGGATGTATTGATGATGTGTTGATTTGAATCAACATCACTACAAGATGACTAATATCAGTACTTGCGATAATATTATCAGAAAGAAAAGAAGGAAAGAAAGAAACGACTGCGTTAAAGCACAAACGTCTCCATAATCACTAGAACACTGAATTGCTCCAGTGCAGTGCAGGAAAAAAAATCATCCATTACAATTTGAAGAGCCAAAGTGTTATTGTGCTCCATCATTGGTTTCAAATCTCTCCAGGAAGAAGGAGCCGGGCTTTTGAATGAAATAGGGGTTGTGAGGGGGGTGAAGCGTCTCAAAATGAAGTGAATAATACGAGCGAGATAAATCTGGAGAGACCCAGTAGTCTAGAGCCACGTGATGTAAATGCCAGCTTTGAAGGACAGGTTCAGGGGCAACATCTTTGGGGAAATGTGCAAATCACATGCATGGAGTCGATGACTGGTGGGAAGAAATTTTTTTTTTTTTGAGTTTCTGTCCAAGAAAAACAGACAGAGAAGGAGAGAAAGAGAGAAAGTCAGTGAGAGAGATAGTCTGGCATCGCACTCGAGAAGAAGAAATGAATATTAAGGGTAAAATCGGAAGGCGTTCACATTTTACGAGGAACATAACGAGTCACTTCTGATCAGCTGGGATCCGTTAACAGGAACCTCATTTTTTTTTTTTATTCCTCACAATCTCTGAAGACATATATACATAGAGCCCTAAGCTGCTGGTTTTATGCCCCGGCACGGAGCCGTCCACTAAGGAAATTGCCCCTGAGAGTCAATTCAAGCCATCAGAGATTGCAAAACGTCTTCAGTCTGGAATAATTGAATTTGAGGCTTAGATGATTAGGCCTGCCTTTTTAAACACTCTTACCGAGGTTTAAAAAAAAAATTTTAAATCAACCCCCGTGCTGTCACCCTCGTGCATGCGCCACCTCCCACCCTTTGCACTGTAATCTGGCAGAACTTCTGAGGGCTGTCTTCCAGGCATGACGCCACAGAAGCTGAAAAAGTCAGACGCTACATCTGCCACAAGGACGTTACAGCCAGCTTCCCAGTCCCGGATGAATAGAGAATGAAACAGATGAATATGCTGGCTGTTACTGCTACCTTATAGAGTCAGTTTTAAATGAGGCTTCACAAGGCTGCTTTTTTTTTCTTTTTTCTTCTTCTTCTTTTTTAAGATCATTCACCAGCTGATGTTGCTATTCTGACCACAGCGCTCCATTCATCACACATGCTGCTGAATTAAAGCTGACATATCACAACATGGTGGCTCTGTTATTGGTATTGGCTGTGGCAAGAGCTGTTTTCAGCGCCCTGTCAAAAGAGAATGGAGACATTTAAAAACGTAAAGGTCGACAATAAATCAGTATCTCAAACACTGCCCCGAGGTGTGATTTGTGATGGCTTGCTGGAGCGGTTAAGAGGAGGGAGAGAGAGAGAGAGAGAGAGAGAGAGAGAGAAAGAGAGAGAGAGTGGACGGACGGGCTTATCAGCAGGGCCACATTTGGCACAGATGAAAACCGGGCGCTTTAGATTGATAACCGAGGTCATGTGGTGTGTCTGGTTGTGATCGGAAACCAAACCCATTAAACCAGGCCTTAAAGGGCAAATGTTATGCAAAATATATAATAATGATAATTTTTAGTCATGTTTAGACATTCAGATGGGTCTCGCGTTGGAACGTACAAAGGGAAATAAAAACACGAGAAAAACATTCTATCTGCTCTTTTTTTTTTTGTTTCATTTTGTATTGGCTAAACAAGTTGATTAGATTTTTCCCTCCTATTGTGACCTCATGTAAGAAGAGCCACCTCCTCCTGTCTTGTGGCTCTCCTTAGAAAGCATTAACACACACACACACACACACACACACACACACACACACACACACACACACACACACACACACACACACACACACACACACACACACACAGCGTGATGGAGCTCTGAGATCTGTGTTGACTTGTTAAGTAGTCAAATACGTTACTTTTAAAAGCACGGCACATAAAGACGAAGCAGCAGATGACCACCCTGAGGCGAAGTGGATAGAAAATAATGGGATAAATGAGTAAGTAAATAAATAAATAATCAAACGCCTGGACTGAAAAAAAAGAAGAAAAAAAAAGAGCAAGTCAGCAACTTTGACGCTGCTTTGTTATGTTAGCCCGAAGTCCAGAAGTGCAACTTAAGCTATAAAACTTAATTTGTACAATAAACACCCCCCGCCTCGCCACGAGCTTTACTCAAAAGCACATAGGACCAAAACGTTTCAATTAGCTCTTCTTAAATATCATGCAAGGCATTCCTAAGGCAATTCCCTGTCAAATGGAAAATGTGCTATTTCATTATAACTGCCCCGGACACGGGGCCGCAAATATTCAGTTCTGTGTTATCGTCACTGTATATCAACAAGCCGGTGTACTACAGTAAAGCGCCTCGATTGTATTCATTGAGATAGACAAAAGTTTGGTTCGTTCGTTTTTTTAAAATTGTTTTTTTCCTCCTCCTTCATCTACTTTCTTTCTTACAGCTCGGAAACCTGCGTGTGTCTCGAAACCCGTTCGGCTACCTGACGAAATTGCCTTTCAATCACCCTACGGCTTTTATAAGGCATTAGGAATCTCTAAGCTATGGCCTTTCATGGCACCAGCTGCTAATAAGGAAGGCTTGCTATTGCAGTGTCATTTTTTATTTCATTATTTTTTTTGTATGCTGTGTTTCCCACTTTATTGCGCGCCGCCATTCGCGAGAATAAGTCCATCTGACATTTTACAATAGTATAATAGCTCTTCACACAATGAGGCGATTTTTCTTTCTGATAAACTGAATGAAAATGAAAGCTCCTTCACGTTCTTGGCTTGCTGTGCAGCCCGAGAGGTAGAGGAGGAGGCACAGGGAAAAGCATTAGTCTCCAACATTCATCTCCTTTGATAAGCATCCTCTCCTGTGTGGGTTTTTTTTTTTTATTATTATTTTATTTTTTCCCCCCCATTATTTATTTATTTATTTATTTATTTTTTATTATGAAGCAACCAAATCTAGGCCGAGGGGGGGATAATGAAGAGAACAGTGCCAGAAAGGAATTCTCTGAGGTTCACTTGATTTCAGCTTGTTATCGACCGGGCTGCAGGGCAGCGAGGCTCTGTCGATCACACAGAATAACTTCCAATAAAGTGACAGGATTTGCAGTAACCCGCTTCAACCTTCTGGGGACTCCTGGTGGGCCGAGGAAAGGAGCAGGAAAAAAAAAAGGGGGAAATATCTGCGAAATCGCTTTTTTATTACTAATATCTGGCAGCGTAGGGCGACCTGAGGTGAGCGCGTCTGACGTGAGGTGATACACGGGCCTGGTTTTTTTCTTTCAGTCATTACCACGACTCTGAAAACCTCTGCAGGTTGAAAAATAAATAAATCTCCAAACCTGATTCACGTAAGGGAACGTATCGGCTAATTTCGGCGTTTCCCTCCGTTTCCGTTAGATTAGCGTGAAGACGGCAACACGTTGTAACAGCGTGCTGGACTGCGAGGGTGCGATTGTGTTTCGGGGGCTGATTTTAACATGCCCTTGAAACCCTGCTGCCAAGTGCAGTGCAGCCAAAAGTGGAATTTACACCATGACCCTCCCAACCCGCATGCAGTCCATTACATGGATTTACACCACAGTGCTGCTGAATTCTGATTGGTTACAAGGTTTTTATCCATTTTCTACAGTATAAAAGCAGCTCTGAGAGTAATGCAGCTGAAAATCACAGGTTGATTCAATTTTACATTTTTATTCATTGTAATTTTCCACTCGAAAACATTAATACTTGCTTGTCTGATTTGTGTCAAGTGGCTCCCGTCCAGGAGGTGGCAGTAATGCTTCAACCACCCATAAACTCACACATATGCAATACCCTTTGAAAACTGAGAGTATATTGGTAAGTGTGAGTTGGTATCTTATGAAAAAACTCTGGTATATTTTCAAGGAATTCAACAATTTGCCACCAGTTACAAAGTTTAGTTTGCAGGTTTACACAAATAATTTTAAATGTGTGAATTCTTAGTCGACAACCGGACTACTGACTCTATTGAGTGAAGAAAGAGAAATTAAACTAACTTACACACCTCTATAACACTGTAACTGTAAATTAACTGATGCAGACAAATGGGTTTTGAGGACGTGAGGAGACGGAACAGAAAGAAAGAAAGAAATGTGTAACATGTGGATGGACAAAAAAGAAAAAATAAAGAAGGACAGAAGAAAAGAATGAAAAAGAAGAAAGATGGAAAATAACAGATAGATAGACAGATAGATAGATAGATATTAAGTAAGAAGGAAGGAAATAAAGAAAAGAAAGAGGGAGGGAAAAGAAAAGAAAAAAAAAATGTCTAACGTGTAGATGGACAAAAAAATTATAAAAAATAAAGGAAATAGAAGGAAGGAATAAAAAAGAAAATAAATAATGAATAAATAAATGTCTGACAGGTAGACAGACACAAAAAGAAAGAAAGAAAGAAAGAAAGAAGGAAAGAAAGAGACAGAATAAAGAAAAGTCTGACAGGTAGATAGACACAAAAAGGAAGAAAGAAAGAAAATAAATTTATGAAATGTCTGACTGGTAGATTCAAAACCAAGAAAGAAAGAAAGAAAGTAAATAATGAGAATAAAACTAGATCTATACTTTAAGATGTTAGCAGTAGCTGAATGAGTAAGTACATTTATGCCTCTTTTCCACTGCATAGTACGGCACAGCACGGTTCAGTACAGCTCACTTCGGTTCGGCTCAGTTCGGCTCGGTTTGCGCTTCCACTGCAGTGTAGTAACGCTTTAGAGTGGGCGGGATTATTCACGTGTCGTTATAGTTGCGGCGCCTCTACTGCCGTGACGTCATCGTAAACGCGCCACAAACAAACACACAACAATGGAGCATATCGACGGCATGGTGTTCTTCATTCTCGGCATGTGGATGTTTTTAACAGCGAGATCAAGGAGTTTGTTTCAAAAGATAGAACACTGAATTTGTTTCAAAGAAAATTTTTGGTTAATACAAAAAGGTGTGTTCGATCCTTCTCTGGCTGTTTCTAAATATAGCGGTTCTGTTGTGTCTTGTGTCGCAAGTTCAATGACGCAGTAATGACGATTTTCTCCGGCCAATCGGTGACCAGCGGAGTTTACACGTCACGTTTTGGTAACGGTTCGGCGCGCTTGGAACCTCGGCTGAGGTGGTACTAAAAAAAGGACCAGGTACCAGGTACTGTTCCCAGTGGAAAACCCCCCAAAAGTGAGTAGGACTGAACCATGTCGTGCCGTACAACGGTATGCAGTGGAAAAGCGCCATTAGAGTATTTCATCTAAGGCCTAAGTGTTCCTCTCAGGAACTTTATCCACGTCGGATCAAAGCTCAGGCCTGGATCAGGGTCTGGCTCATGCCACAGGACCGACCCGAAAGTACCGCAATATCAACTATATAGATATAATAAAAAAATCATTTCCTATAATCAACTTGAGCATTATTGCTCATCTCCTCTGCGTGATGAAATCGTGTTACTTTATTGTGTAGAGCATTAGAACCCGATATTAAGTTGTCAAGGCAAATCGCCGAGGAAATCCCCGGCTGGGTGTGAGGTCGAGTGTGAAACCCCGGCTCTCTGACGCTCTGCTCGACTGATGCAACACACATCTGAAGGGGAAGTCTGTGGAAAAAATGTTGTTTATTTGTCTTTCTGTAAATGTAATACTGTTATTGGAGTAAGGGGTGAAAAGTTCATTAGATGAGAGCACTGATGTCGTCGCTCCATGTTTTTTTCTCTCTGGTGGAGAACACGGGTGAGTGCGACCTCAGAGAGAGAGGGGAACTGCTGAGCCTAGGTTCGGGTCGGGAGTTCA
Source organism: Channallabes apus (assembly GCA_030522415.1). Taxonomy (NCBI): domain Eukaryota; kingdom Metazoa; phylum Chordata; class Actinopteri; order Siluriformes; family Clariidae; genus Channallabes; species Channallabes apus. The sequence continues at coordinate 7,895,333 of CM060118.1, read as the reverse complement.
TTCGGAACACCCTCGTGGGGGGAAACCCGTGTGTCTTTAAGGTGTCGCGATCCCAAAACCGTAATCTTACCAGTCAAGGTTTGATGAATCACCATGGAAACAGGAAGCCTGTGATTTATGAGCGACCCATGCAACATCTGTGGGAAAAAAAAAAAAACCCTTTCGATATTAAATTGCTTTGAACTGGGTGAGATGATGACATTAAATGGTCATTTGTGTGTGTGTGTGTGTGTGTGTGTGTGTGTGTGCGCGTGTGTGTGTTTAGGCATTGTTTTGCTGTCTGGCCATGCCTGTTCCAGTAGTGTATCAGTCTGACAGGCATGCTTAAGGCCTTTAGCTCCGTCTGCGCCGCGCTGCGTTCTCTCACAGCTCTACAATGCAACGCAGCGCTTTTGTCTGCCTCACATTAACTGCCCCACATAAAGGACATCGTGGTGTGTGTGTGTGTGTGTGTAGGTGTGTGTGTGTGTGTGTGTGTGTGTGTGTGTGAGGGGGCGTCGAGAGACAGAGATTAGGAGGAATTGATTCCTTCAGCAGATCAGGTGAGATAGGAATCTACAGGGAAATAGGCGTGGCACTGTTTGAGAGAGGTGAGAGGGCAGGAGATGTAGAGGAGACACGGTGATGCTGCGGCACGCGGTTTACAGCATACACTCCTCACACACACACACACACACTTCAGAGGAGAGAGAGAGAGAGAGAGAGAGAGAGAGAGAGAGAGAGAGGAAGGTGAGGAATGCTGATGCACAATCATCTTCTCATTTCTCCTGTGAACCTTTTAAGCGTCGTCAAAGTGCCGAGGTTAAATCTGCTGAGACTCTCGACACGTCGGCCAAACGCGCTCTGAAACAATGATAGTGCCGATGGCCACGCGGTGATAGTGTGTGAAAGAGAGAAAGAGAGAAGAGGGAAGACAGGCAGAGAAAGAAAGGAAGAAAGAAAAAGAAAGGTAGATCTCCAAAAAAAGGAAAAGGAAAAAGCAAAACTGCAATAAAGAAAGGAAGAAAATTTAAGAGATAAACGCACTAGGGGAAAAAAAAAGAAAGAAAGGAAGAAAGAAAGAAAAACATTGGAGAGGTAGACAGGCAAAAAGAGAGAAAACAGCGATAAAAAGCAAATAAGAAAGTTTGAGAGATAAATGCAAAAGAACAAAAGAAAGAAAGAATAAAAAAGAAAGACATTGGAGAGGTAGACAGACAAAAGAGAGAAAACAGCAGGAAAAAGGAAGAAAGTAAAGTTGAGAGATAAATGCACAAGGAAAAAAAGAAAGAATTAAAGAAAAAGAAAGAAAGAAAGACAGTGAAGCGGTAGATAGACAAAAGAGAGAAAACAGCAATGAAAAGCAAATTAGAAAGTTTGAGAGATAAATGCGCAAGAACAAAAGAAAGAAAGAAAGAAAGAAACAGCTGAGATAGATGAAAAAATGGAAGATAGATTTTCCCTGATTAATAAGGGGAAAACATATAAAATTAAATAAGTAAAACAAACTCTCTCTCTCTCTCTGTGTGCGTGTGTGTGTGTGTGTGTGTGTGTAATCAAAAGCACTGTCTCCCCATGGTACTCCCTCAGTGACACAGAACATCAGTTAGTTGTGTTTTCATTCACTGTACATACTGCACCACCATCTTCTTCCTTTCAGCATCATCATCCTCACCTCAACCACACACACACACACACACACACACACACACCTCCAACGCAAACACGCAACTAATGAGAGATGGGGAAAGCCCCCTGACGAAGTGGTGAATGATTAATTCGAGATAAATCCCTGATGTCATTCGCCAGCGTTCACTGTGGCGCCGCATCTCAACCGTTATATATTTATTTATTTATTTATTTAAACGACGTGAACTTAGATGACGAGTCCAAGGACACGTACGGAGTGAGACGCCATTGTGATGCTCGTCAGGGGGAAGTGGCTGGAGTAATTTGGTAAATTACCTTAGAGATGGAGGAAAGCTCACCCCGATTGCTCCTCAGCACTCATTCAATTTACGGAGGTACGGAGGAGTTCACATTTTTCTCCCTGCTTTCGGAAAATGAAAGCAATTACAAAGTCTCGTCCGTGTTTCCTAGGAGATGGAGCGAGAGATAGCGCGCTCCCTTTGAGTGGGGGCTCCCAGACTGTCTCCCTTATTCATTTATCAGACAATGAAGGGGGGAAAAAAAGGGGGATAATGTGGTTTTCTGCACATTACCTATGTTTGACATCTCACACTGCGGCCACTCGCGCGGAAATCTATACGCTAAGCGTTATATACATCACACGCGCTAATTTATTTTACAGTGCGTCTCTCAACTGCCTGCTCACGCCAATCAATACAGCAGAGGAGTAATAACAATTATAGTAATAATATTATTAATGATAATAATAATTATTATTATTATTATTTTTGTTTATCATAATTCATATTTATTTTCTATACCACATATTCTGTACAGGGTCACTGGGGTCTAGAGCCTATCTCAGGAGACAGGGGGGTACACCCTGGACAGAGTGCCAGTCTATCACACACACGCACACACACACACACACACACACACACACACACACACACACACACACACACACACAAAAAGCAATTTAAGAAGGCCAATTAGCCTAACCTGCATGTCCTTGGTCTGTTGGAGGAAACCATGGTACCATGAGGAAACCCACGGAGCACATGGGGGAGAACATGCACAACTCCATGCACACAGACCTTGAGGCGGGAATTGAACCCTCGACCCTGGAGCTGCGAGGCCACAAAACTAAACACGACCCCACTATACCACATTATTATTATTATTATTATTATTATTTTAAACCTGTACCTACTGTAAATTCATATTGGATAGTTATTCACTTTATATTGTTTAATTGCATATAATATGAGTTTTTTTGTTTTATTCATAAAAGCTCCAACTTTTAATGTTTAATGTTTTTATTTAATTAATCAGTATATACTAATAATAATAATAATAATAATGTCTGTAATAATATCTAAATAACTTATTTGTATTACCATTGTTACTAGTATCAATCTACTGTACCTGTATATTTACTTATTTATGTATTTATTTGTTTATACTTTATGCACACAGCACTGTATAAAATGCATTTTTCCATTTGTTTGTTTGATTGTTGTTTTAATCAATATCGAATCCATATATATACATACATCCATGCTGATGGGAACCATGCCAACCTAACACACACACATACACACACACACCTACAGTATATAGAGTCCATCAGTTAATGTGGCGAACTAATGAAGTGCACTGATTGACATTTCTGGGCGAACGATGCTGCACTCATCACCCAGGACACACACTCGCTTATCTGACCTGCCATAAGAGGAAAAACGAATAGTTACGCGGCACGCTAATGGCTGCTGTTATACCAACCATTCAGTCATCAAGCCTCAAACTAATCTTTATAGCGCTCGCATCGATCAGCACGGCCTCGCTGAATAATTTCCCATCACAGACACGCAAATGTTGCTCTGGGACAGAAGTACAAGATTGACTCGCGCGGAAGAAAAATGACTAAACGTTGTGTTGGTTTGCTGTCGTCTGCTCATATATTCTGTCGTGAAAATAAAATTGTGACAGGGAAGTGAATTTCAGTGCTGGCTGGGGAATTTGTTTCTCTACTCTAAGTGATATATGAACCACTGTTGGTGGCAGTTAACATGAAAGTAATTATTAATGTTTAAAAAAAAAAAAAAAAAAAACATTATTACAGAAAAAAAACAGAAAGTAGAAAGTAGAAATATCCATCTGGTGTAGTCTACCAGAACCAGATAACACCCTACGAACAAGTCTGGACATAATCTTTCATACTCATCCATGTAAGTGTTGAGATCAATAGCAACACCAGCGTGCAAAAGATGTTAGGTGTTGGATTTAGCGAGCTGTTTTTATTCAGACGTGTCTGTGCTGCTTGGTCCTAGTCTTCCTCTCTAAACCCTGGAGGAGCGGACCCGTGTGAACTCTCTGAAACGGCCGGACACGTGGAAAGCAGGGAGGTGTGATCGAGCGAGAACCTGGGGACTGGATGGAGTGTTTGTGTTTCTGGGTGGATGTGTGATGACAAGGTGGCAGGAGAAGAAAAAGAAGAAAAAAAAAGTCGGGAGAACTTTCAGTTCCTGTGAAAGGCAGACGGAAAGTTCTGAGTGTCCGGACCTTGCGTAAAAACTGGCGCTTTAGATCCGTGTTGTGTTTTTATTGTTACACAATAGCCAACGTGTTCCCCCTCACCTGCCATAACAAACGCCTAGGTTAACTTTATAGCCGCGGTAGGCTATCACGACTCCTGGTGGACCTCGGGGTCCTAAATCACACGTTGGGACTTGGCCATATATCCAGACAGATTAATTGCTGCCGTGTTTTCTTTTCATCGAGAACACTTTTCGATGTTATTTCAAGTCGGGCCTGGGACTTGCGTGGCACTTGTGGCACTAATGGGACGTATCTGATTCGTTACGTTTGGCAACGGCGTGGAGGCTGTGCTTTTCATTAAGGTCAGCTCTCGATATCGAAGGTCTGTCCAGAGTTTTTTCTTCATTTTTTTTTTCCCAGGCTGAGCAGTTGCATCACTGTAGGAGTGGAAAGAGGTGGAAATTTGAAAGTACATTTCACCGAGTCTTTATGATCGCCTTGAGGCTGGGTTTAACTCTTCGGAGATTTCTGAGACAGAGTTTAACAAGGGCTGAAAGAAGCCACTTGGCGTGAGGTTCGGTTCTGAACAGAAGGACGGACTGCCGGCCACTCCGGCAGCAGCTGACCGCTCTGAAACACACTTAATGCCTGGTCTAAAGCGAGGGGAAAAAACGTCAACTGTCGAAAATCGGAATAAAAATATTCCTAGAAATATTTACAGATACAGAGGGTTTTGAAGGATGTGTGTGAGCAGAGAGAAAGAGAGAGAGAGAGAGAGAGAGAGAGAAATGACCCTGCCAATGGTTTGCCGTAACCCGACCTCATCAGGCAGACAGACAGATAGACAGAGGTCTCTCCTGTCGTTGAGATGAGGCTGATGGGTATCAGGTCTGTGACCAGAGGGCATGCAAAGATGTGGGTTACATACTGACCAATCTGCTCTCAACATCCTGCTGAGAGGGAGAGAGAGAGAGAGAGAGAGAGAGAGAGAGAGAGAGAGAGAGAGAGAGTGAAAGAGACAGACTATTTTGAAGATGATACGATACTACATGATGTCCATTTTGACAGACAGCTAGACAGGCGGACGGGCAGACAGGACAGCCAGAATGGAGGGAAGAAAATGGCAAAACTTAGCAGAAAGCAGAACAAACACATTACAGCGAGCTCAGGCTGAGATTATGGGATAAGGGCAGCAATTTGCTTCTGATCTCACATCTGCACAAAAGCTTCGGTATAAATCTACAGTATCGCTCGGCGCATATCATCATGCAAATTGCGGTGTTGCAGGAGTGGTGGAGTCGGGTTTTTCTGTAACAAACATTGCTTACAAAAAGAAAAGGAAAAGAGACAAAGAGTGAAGCAGAGCATGGACACATACTGTATCTGTAGAAGCATGATGATGTTTACAATGCTGACAAATACGATGCCGTGCAGATGAAGGTGTTTAAGACGGCGTCACAGCTTGAATCTTTTTTGTTTCCACAAAAAAAGTCTAAAGTTCATCAATTCAGCATGTTATACCAAACATCAACACAACGGTGGATGTTTAAACACCTTTAGCATGCTGGTGTTTGATGAAGAAATGTGTAGTAATATACAGTACACTCCCCTAAAGGATGATTAGGAACACCATACTAATACTGTACGGTGTTTGACCCCGTTTTGCCTTCAGAACTGCCTTAATTCTACGTGGCACTGATTCAACAAGGTGCTGAAATCATTCTTTAGAAATGTTGGCCCATATTGATAGGATAGCATCTTGCAGTTGATGGAGATTTGTGGGATGCACATCCAGGGCACGAAGCTCCCGTTCCACCACATCCCAAAGATGCTCTATTGGGTTGAGATCTGGTGACGGTGGGGGTCATTTAAGTACAGTGAACTCATTGTCATGTTCAAGAAACCAATTTGAAATGATTCGAGCTTAGTGACATGGTGCATTATTCTGCTGGAAGTAGCCATCAGAGGATGGGACATGGTGGTCATAAAGGGATGGACATGGACAGAAACAATGCTCAGGCAGGCCGTGGCATTTAAACAATGCCTAATTGGCACTAATGAGCCTAAAGTGTGCCACCACCACCACCAGCCTGCACAGTGGTAACAAGGCATGATGGATCCATGTTCTCATTCTGTTTTACGCCAAATTCTGACTCTACCATTTGAACGTCTCAACAGAAATCGAGACTCATCAGACCAGGCAACATTTTTCCAGTCTTCAACTGTCCAATTTTGGTGAGCTCGTGCAAATTGCAGCCTCTTTTTCCTATTTGTAGTGGAGATGAGTGGTACCCGGTGGGGTCTTCTGCTGTTGTAGCCCATCCGCCTCAAGGTTGTGCGTGTTGTGGCTTCACAAATGCTTTGCTGCATACCTCGGTTGTAACGAGTGGTTATTTCAGTCAAAGTTGCTCTTCTGTCAGCTTGAATCAGTCGGCCCATTCTCCTCTGACCTCCAGCATCAACAAGGCATTTTCGCCCACAGGACTGCCGCATACTGGATGTTTTTCCCTTTTCACACCATTCTTTGTAAACCCTAGAAATGGTTGTGCGTGAAAATCCCAGTAACTGAGCAGATTGTGAAATACTCAGACCGGCCCGTCTGGCACCAACAACCATGCCACGCTCAAAATTGCTTAAATCACCTTTCTTTCCCATTCTGACATTCAGTTTGGAGTTCAGGAGATTGTCTTGACCAGGACCACACCCCTAAATGCATTGAAACAACTGCCATGTGATTGGTTGATTAGATAATTGCATTAATGAGAAATTGAACAGGTGTTCCTAATAATCCTTTAGGTGAGTGTGTATATTTGTGTGGTAAATGAGGAGTGATGATGTGTTGTGACGTCTGATGTAGATATGAGAAGCAGTTACGATTAAGTAATCGCTTGTGTTTGTTTGTAAAGCATAGAACATTTGTGTGAGTGTTTGATGGAGAATGCTTGTTTGATGGGTGGCCTTGATTTTGTTGTCTTTTATTGTATGTTCTTGGTATTTGTTGACAAATGTTGCTGCTTGATGGTGTTTCAAGTGTGAACAGGTTTATGTTTTTTTGCTGTTTGAAAGTGTTGAACAGAGAATGTTGCTGTTTGATGTTGAAATACTGGTGTTGAAATTCGATTTTATTTATGGTTTGATGGACATTGTGTGTAATAAAGAATGATGTAGCTTGACAGGAAATGTTTATTTTTCAAAGACAATGAGTGATTGGCAGGCAATGTTAATGTTTGAGTAAAAAAAAGTTCAAGGGAAAGTCTTTGGAAGGGAATATTGGTGTTTAGGGGAAAGAGTTGATGTTTTGCAGGGAATGTCTGTGTTTTGGAGAGAACATTGGAGTTTGGGAAGGTTGGTGGTTGGTGAGGAACGTACTGTTTTTAAAAAAAAACGTCAACTCTATGAAAAACCTGAGAAAAAAAATCCTAGAAATCTTTACAGATTTGGAGGGTTTGGAAAGGGTAAATTGTTGTTTAATAGGGATTGTTGGTGTTTGCCAGGGAATGAGAGTGTTTGTTAGGGAATTCTGCTGTTGAAGGGAAGAATTTGGTGCTTGGCAGTGAATGATTTTTGTCTGAGAAAGTACGATGGTGTTTGTCTGGCGATATTGGTGGTTTTGGCAGGGATTGTCAGTGTTTTAAAGGGGAAATTGGTATTTAATAGGGAATGTTGGTGTTTGGCAGAAAATAAGAGTGTTTGAATATGCTGGTGTTTGGAAGGGGATACTGGTATTTAGGGGGAAAAGTTAATATTTGGCAGGTAATGTCTGTGTTTGGGAGAGAACATTGGTGTTTGGGAAGGTTGGTGGTTTGGCAGGGGATTTCTGTGTTAAGAAACGAAAGTTGGTGTTTGTTTGGGAATGTTGGTGGTTTGGCAGGGGATGTCAGTGTTCAGAAACGAAAGTTGGTGTTTGTTTGGGAATGTTGATGGTTTGGCAGGGGATGTCAGTGTTCGGAAACGGATATTGGTGTTGAGATGTACAGTGTACAGTTGATGCCTGAGGTGTTTGGCAGAGAACGCTGATGCTTCTCTGAGAATGTCTGTGTTTGGAAATATCAGTGATATTCTTGCCAGGAAATACTGGTCTTAGGAAGTTAATTAAGGTGTTCGAAGGAGAAGAGTGGTGGTGTCGGCCACAGAATGTTGGTGTTTGTCAGATAATTTTAATGTTTGATAGAAAATGATGGTGTTGAACCCTGGCTTAAGTCTGACAATGCACTGTGTTGGTATTTCTTTATGCTTAATAGAACATACTAGGCATGATTGAGAATTTTTGCATATTAATGAATGCCGGTGTTTAATGAATGTTTTCGTATTTCACTGATCATGTCGTGAGGTGGATGACAGTAGTATTAATCAGTTCTCATATTCATGTTTTAAGGTTTAGAGAAATGTTGGCGTTCTAATAGTGAATGTTTGTGGTGTTTGGAGTACAACATTGTTGTTATTTGCTGTTTACCGCGTTTATAAAAGCTTTTGATGTATGAGAATGATGAATGTTAGTGGAATTATTAGTGAAGTGTGTTCATGAAGTATTAGTGTGAATGGGGTGCTTGACTAATCCTGATGTTAGGTGAAAAACAGTGTGTATCAATTGGTCTTTACGGTATTGCGGTATTGAATGTGCGTGGTGTTTGACTGCATGTGTTAATTGGTCTTGGTGGTTCTGAGATTTCTTGGGAAACGGAACACAGCACCTTGTAAACCAAATGTAGAGTTGTACAGAAATCAAACTCTACAGAGACCGGTATATCTTTCTTTACGTGAAGATCTCGACTCACTCGGTTTAAAAGTTTGTTTGGGTCATTTTGCGATGTAAAATGAAACACAGGAAAGTTGGTGTTTAGTGAAAAGTCTTGCTGTGGATTGATTCCGCGAGCCACTGGACCGTGTTTGACAGACGTGATGCATGTGGGCAGACACACGCTCATTTTCAGACGTGAAACCTGTCCATCATCGGTCCAGCGTACGCACAAGTATAGAAATGAGTGAGAAACAGAGAGAGAGAGAGAGAGAGAGAGAGTGTGTGTGGACTTGCCTGCTGGAGACGAATAGCTCTGCCGTGCTCTTACTTCACACACTCATCACGTACGTACTTCTGTGTTTATTTTCTCACGTCAGGTCTCTGAAGGCAGGTCTGTGATGTACAACATGGCTGACAGCGAACCGGCACCTAGCTTCTTCTTACTCTTATTACGAGTACGTTGCACGCGGAGGACTGTGATAATGGCACGTGAGTAGGGGGAAAAAAAAAGAGGCGTAGTGAGAAAGAAAGGCAAAGACAAAGCGAAAGCATGGAGCACTCGCCATTGATGGCTTGCCTTTTGGGAAGAAGCGGGACTCCAAATCGAAACGCCCATGCAGAGAGATGAACTTGTTAAATGCCACCGTGATTAGCGGAGGGAGAGCCGAGGCATTTTTGTTTGAGAGCCTCATATCTGTTAAAAAAGGCCTGTGATGTTCACAGCTCGAGGGCAAGAAAAAGAGAAAAGAAAAAGAAACAGAGACAAAAACGTAAAAAAAAAAAAATAAAAAAAAAACACTGCAGGTGCTTCATGCCAATTGGAGAGCATGTGTAGTGAAATAGTAATGGCTTTTTAATGTTTATGAGTTTGGAAAGAACTTTGCGATGAGAGGTTGATAGAATTTGGAAAGCGAAGCCCCACAATTACATCTGCTGATATTACGTCCCCAGTGGTTTAAGACTAATAAGAGCTTCTGAGGGAAAGATGAGGAGAAAGATGAGGAAAAAGAGGAGGAGGAGGAGGAGAAGGGAAAACACACACCGAGCATGTTTGATGTGGACGCACTAATCTATAGACTTAATAATTTATGGGATTTATGGCTTCGGCTCTGCCTTAATACAATCTCGCATTAACTGCTAGTAGTGCGCCACCGTTCCCTCTCTCGGTACGAGCGTAATCTTCCTCCTCCTCCTCCTCCTCCTCGAGCTGTGACTTATATGTAACATCAGCAGAAATGTTACAGGAGCCCGGCAACGCGACACGCCGGGGGGGGAAAACGACGTGAGGGATGACTCCTCCTCTCCACTGTGCATTCATCTGCTGATAAATGAATAAATAAATAAATAAATAAATGGGACTGTATGGAGATAAACATAAACGATTCTACTGTATAAAGGGGTGTGTCTTCCTTACAGTTATTTTTCCTTATAGACATATATAAAAATACAGGAAAGGTGTGTGTGTGTGTGTGGCAGTTTTACTACTAATAGAGAGAGAGAGAGAGAGAAAGAGAGAGAAAGTAAAACACCCAGGCAATTTCACTTCCTGAGTGACAGGTGAAGAAAAATATGTATTTTTAGAAAGAATAGATAGTCATTATTCACACATATGGATGGCGAACGTGGGGCAGAGGGAAAACTGCTCAAAGGGTCAATATTCTCTGTCTAGAGACGAGGGATGATCCATAACTGTGAAGATTCATCAAGCTTACACCTGATACTCATCCAACACCTACACACCTACACACACACACACACACACACACACACGATAAGATATTTATGTCTGTGTAATGTCTATATAAAAATCTTCCATCGTATTAAAATGAATGATAATGTTGTATTCAATTAAAAACTGAATGAATAAATAAATAAATATAAAGGAGGACGCTGATTTGGATAAACGTTACTCTTCCCATAATCATATGCGAGAATGAACGGGACTCGAACGAATCGTGACTCTGAACCACCCTCCATTTTCTCCTTTTTTACAGAATCGATCATGTCTTCTGATAAAACCATGATGAATAAATAGGAAGAAAGGAAAAAAAAAAAAAAAAAAAAAAAGGGTTGACGACTTTTTTTCTTCCTCGCCCCCCCCCCCCCCCTCTCTCTCTCCTCGTCTTTTTTTTTTTTTTTTTTTTTAACCAGCAACCTTTACCTCGGAGGGAATATTATCCTTGGCTTTTTATCGGAGCGCCAGAGAGGGGAGAGATTTTCAAAGCGTGCCGAGCTGGAGAACACGACCCGAGTTCTCAAAGACCCCCTGCTGTGCGTGCCGAACTAAAGAATCTCTCTGAACTTGCAGAATTAAATTCATCACCCAATCTCCTCCGTTTCTCCCTGCGCTGGGAAGCCTTGTCCTTGCTACTGCCTCACATCCTCCTCCTTCTTCTTTTACTCTCTCTCTCTCTCTCTGTCTCTCGCTTTCAAAGAACATCTATGTTGAAGATACACAAAAAAAAGACATGATGAGGAGAGAGAGAGAGACTACAGGGTGTTTATCATCTAATTCAGTCAAAATAGAATTTATTTGGGGTTTGGATTTACAAGAGAGTGAGAGAGAGAGAGAGAGAGAGAGAGAGAGAGTAAATGGCAGGATGAGGCTGAGACACAGAAAGTAAGACCGGCAAAGAGAGAAAGAGAGAGAGAGAGAGAGAGAGAGAGAGAGAGACAGCGAACTGAAATGGGGACGAAAAGAGAATCAAAAAAGATTAACTTAATATTGTGACAAAGAGCGATTGAAGAAATGCAGAGTGGACAAGTACTGTAAAAAAAAAATTTAATAAATGCACCTCTTCCTGTTTTCTAGCACAACACATTTTTCAGTCTCTCTCCCTCTCTTTTTCTCTCTCTCTCCCTCTATATCAAGGTGTATAATTTCCTCTTCTTTCACATGGATGATTTTGTTTAACCCCTGATCGTGATCTAACCCGAGTCGTGTCCCACTTCGCCCCGGTGTCTCAACCTTCCCCTCTCTCCCATGACTGTATTTTGTACACTGGGAGTGAAGCTATGTTGAAACTTGGACCTGTGCGTCTCGTCTTTGTTATGGAAATGGACGCCGCTGTGCCGGTGCGCGCATTTGACGACGATGCTCGGCGGCCCGGCTAACTAGCCGATCATCTAATACAGATATATTCGCCTATCGCTTCCAGCTGCGACACATTAGCATATGAAAGCCTGTGCTATCGATCGAGCGCTCGCTCCGGATACGAGGGATCTCATCCGATCGTCGAACCATTCTTTTTTATTTCTTTTTTTTTTTTTTTTAGCTTTTATTTCCTGAATGAAATCATAAAGCTTCTAAGAAAAGGAGCAACGTGCATGAAGTGAAATCAGCTGAATTGTTTTTATTCTGCGCTTCGTATGAGTGTCTGGTTTTGGTGCTCATATTTACATACATTAACATATCGGAGATCGTGCTGTGGTAGTAATTTGTAATGTTCCTTCTATAATTCGAGACGTTTAGTGCTCAAGGCCAGTCCAAGCTTTGGCACATAAGGCCCGTGTTTGACATTTTTGTGTGTGTGTGTGTGTGTGTGTGTGTGTGTTTTATTTTCCAGGCTGTAAGCAGGGCTTTATTTTTCAGGAGGTGGATTTAGACTGATTGCAACTTATTCCTGAAACAGTTGAGAAAGTGGAGGGAATCACCGCTGGATTCGGTGTGTACGGACACACACAGCTGATTATTACGGTCGTGAAAATACAGCTATGACCATATACTGCTCTGGAGATTTACTGTACCGTGACAAAGGAATAAACAAAAGCATTCAGACAGGGTGGGAAATGATGCGTTGGAAATGTTTTAAATTGAGTATTTGAACATTTTAGGGGCCGTCCAAGTCAAACTGGGACTTCTGGTGAGTGAAGGTGGTAAAGCGATTGACATTTATAAGCGCAGGAACGGTGATGAGACTCTTAGCCACAGTAAGGTATTTGAATTTTCCGTGAATGCCGATCCCGGCCAAAGTGGCAGAACAATCTGTGAGCGGGACGCCTGATCCTTGGAAAGGAATGAATCATTCAAGCAATCATTCACCGACACCACTTGCACATTACGGGAACTCGGTTAAGAGTTATTGCCACATCCCCCGTTCATTCCTGACCTCGCTCCAAGCCATTTCCACGTATCCGATCCATTACAGGAGTTCCTGGGAGGCCGGTGTTTCAGACCTGAATGAAGCAGATCGTGGTTCCGGCGTATTGAGAAAATGTTGCCCCCTGATGGTATCCAAGCGCTAGTAAATCACTGAGATAAATGCTTTAGTGTAGCAGCGGATTATACAGAAAAATCTGTCTTTAGATCAACACACACCACACATTAGAACCCACATGACTTCTGCACTATAGACAGGTCTGTAAAGTTCACACTTTAATTTTAGCAAACACGAAAAAAAACAAACTATGTGTTCTTTATTTATATATTTAATAATTTTGTCATTACGAGCGTTTAAGCGAGCTGATGAGGCGTCGAGTGAAATAATGCACTCCGGTTGTGATAATGTCAGAGCACGCAGGGATTAAATAACGGCGATAAAAGCCCAGACGCTGGGGCTCTGTATGATTCACATGAGCAATTATCGTTTTGGGGGAAATCTGTGTGTCTGCATATGTTGTTTGTTTTATGTTTTGTTTTTTGTCTGTTTGGTTTTTATTTCATCTCTTTTTAAAGGTAGACGATGAAATGGTCTGTATTTTTTTAACAGAGTTTCCCATTCTTATTTTTATTTTTTATTTTTTATCTCTCGGTGCTTGCTCTTATAATAAGTTTGTTGGAGTCAAGTGTAGAATTGATGAACGGTATCGAAATAAGAAAACTCAACTTGTTATTAACTTTTAAATGCTGACTAGAGTTTGTGGTGGGATAATACATTAGCATAGCAAAAATATTAGAACATATTTATTAGATCATGATAAAATAAATGCTATTATTATTATTATTATTATTACTATTTGTAGTAGTAGCCGTAATAGTATATAGTGGTATATAATAGTAGTAGTAGTTTTAGAGAACATTTCACAAATGTTGTTGGTATATATATATATATATATATATATATATATATATATATATATATATATATATACATATATGTTTCATGAATCTTACTTAAATTTGTAAACCGCAGACTTCAACGTTAATACACTGCTAACAGCAAAAGTTAGCGACGTACAGTAGAAGTTAGCTTATAAACTTTAAATGATAAACAGACTCTCGTTTTCAGATTCCTTGTCTTCTGATCATGCGAAAACCTTTACAATAATGTTAATGTGGTTCTTATTTTAACCCAAAATGCATTAAATGTACATACAGTTGAGATTTGGCTCGAAAAGATTACCCTGAACATGCTAGCGTTAATAAACTGTTACCAAACTGCAAACTAACAAGCACATCACATGTATCAATTTATTCAAAGAAGAAACTAAACTAAAAAAAAAAGTTTACTTATTTGTTCAATCCCTGGCAGACAAACACAAATAAAAGAATGAATAAAATAAAAAGGAATTATAAAAGTCAAAACCAAAGAAGAGCGTGTTACTATACTTAGAAAACTCTTTTTTATGAACCCCCCCCCCCACACACACACACACACACACACAAAAATGTTAATTAAGATGTTTATCTTATTTAGATACTGGACGATTGACAGTAGTTCATTCATCAAATAAATAAATAAATGAACAAACAAGAAATTAAATGAAGTTGCAAAGTGATATCGTTTTTTTCCATAAGCTATAAGCACTCATTTATCTTATTTAGGTTATCTCGAGGAAATAAAAAAGTCTAAATTACAATAAAATTAACTAATTACAATCTTCAACCAGACATAAAACAATACAATAAAAAAACAACACAAAAGAACAAAAACAAGGCGTATAACCAATCGTGCTATTTCCATACTTCAAAGGATAATAACAAGGACTTCAAACAATATTTGTCTAAAGACAAGTGACATCTTACTCTAGTCCGGTCTAAAATACGCCCTTCCACCAATCTGAGAGGATCACCCGGGGTGTATTCCCGCCTCACTCCAGTGCTCAGGATCCCCCTGACCAGGAGGAAGCTCTTACTTTAATAATGAATGAATAAATAAATGAATGAATGCATTTTTAAAAACAAAAGCAAGCCTACAGTAGAGTGAGAAGAATACTACAGGCAGCTCGATAGTAAATACATATTTCTGATTAAAAGGCATGACGATTCAATTCAGTTCAGCGCTGCGACTGAACAGTCTTTTTAAGAATAGGAATAAGGAGGAATTCTTTTAAATGGACTTGACTTCCTTTCAGGGTTAAAATAATTAAATAATATCAAATGTCACATCATTATCTCGCTTAGCGCTACATTTCTTTTTCTCTTCGGTAAAAGAAAAGGAAAAAGGGAAAAAGAAAAGAAAAAAAAAAAAACATCAAAAATGACACTGAGCTGCTTCTCTGAAAAATCACAAATGCCACCGAGGCGGTGAATGGAGAGCAAGGTAAGCGTGTGTTGTATTTAAAACTCCTTCACCTTCCGACTTCCTGACCGACTTTAATAGCATTCCCGGCTGCTTCGTACCAGCTAATTAAATAAGCGGCACGTATGGCGGGCATCTCAGCTGGGCAAAGGCCATGCAGGGACGATGGAGTCAAATAAACTTAATCGGGTCTTCATTACATTCAGCTTCTCTCGGAGGAGAAACAAAGTTGGCATGTGTGTGCGTGTGTATGTGTGCGTGTGTGAGATGTGACTAGCGGGTAGGAAAGCACCTTCTGCGGAGACTCATTATGTATGCGCAGCTAAAGATGAATACTGCGGCCCATTAGACTTATTAAGGCACCTGCGTTCGGAGAGCCGCGGCAGCGTCTCACTCTGTCGGCGCGGATTACCTGCTGCTCAAATTAAGCCGATACCTCGACGGCCTCGTCTAATTAAGTGGGTTCTGCCGCTGATCGATTGTAATAATGGCAACGAGGACGGTCTGAGGAGAGCCGAGCGTGAAGTCCGTACATGCCGCTCCTCTGACGTGAGCATCTGCCAAGGCCAGGGGTAATTACGACCCACCGGACGAGGCTGAGGAAGGGATTGCGACGGTTTTGGAAATTGAATCGGGGAGGCTTCGTTCGTCTCCAGTGACCGCAATAATAGAGAACAATAAGATTTAACAAGATGTCCATTAGGTTGTTCATTATCAAGCTTAATCTAATAGCAAAGCATATTATTTTCCTCTTGTTCATTCTCTCTATCTTCCAGGCCGATTTTCTTCGACGGAAAAAGAGAAGAAGGTGTAAAAAAAAGTGGGGGTGGGGTGGAGGGGACTTTTCATTTAGATCGAAAGTCAATAATACTTGTTTTCGGCGCTTAAGACAATAAAAAAGAAAAACAACTCTTCAGAAAGCCCATTTAAAGCCCCTGGTGGTTTTTCTTTTGCCTTGTCTTCATTACAATGAGGTAGGGAGGTGGGTGGCTAGGTGAGGGGCTGGAATTGTCTGAAGACTTTTAATTGGATTCCACAAGCAGTTTCTTAATTGACTTCTCTATCGTGCTAATATATGTGTACATCTTTTATGTGTGTTCACCACATCCTAAATTGAACCCAGGAGGTCATGGTTGGATCTCCAGATGAGACTCAATGGGAACTATTGCCAGCTAAAAAATTCAATTTAGATGTGGAGATTGACTGGCTAATTCCAGTGTACCTATAATGGCTTTCTACTGTTCTCTTAATTAAGTTTTCACATTAATGTACTGGATACACTCCTTAGAGCGGCACATTTCCCTCGTGGACAACATCTGAGGTGGGGAGACAAAATTAAAAAAAAAAAAAAATAAAAAAATTCTTGTACTAATTGACAAAATGAAGCATTTCCTCAGAGATGTACCTGACAAAACAAACAAAAAGCTCATCTCATGCCTGCCATGAGACGAGGCCCGAGAGTTCACACAAGTGTTTATCCTCTTCTGCTCATATCTAAACTCCCGATCGGTCATTCACTGACTCATCCTCGCATCCGTCTACCCATCCATCCGTCCGTTTATTTTATTTTTTTTCTCCCTTCCTACGTAAAGTGCACATTGTTCATCATCTTTAATATTACAGTGGATAAAAATACGGTGTAATTGACGTGCTCTGTGTAACAAATGGGAACGTCTGAGACGGAAGACTCCATCCATCTGGCTAATACGCTCCCATATATAAAACACGCCTGACTCCACTCCGGTCCTTTATTGATCGTTCTTGCCAAAAACTCGCTGTGAGTGATCCGCCTGCTCTCCGGTTTTTCTCTCGCAGCTAAAAAGTTCGGACGTCAGCGCTCCTGTTTATCGGGAGGCCTCCGGGTTATATCTCAGCTCAAGCTTCGAGTGCTTGGATTTCTTTTCCACATGTTATTGTGCCGCTATCATCTTATATATATCTAACACGTCGTTTTTATTATTTTGAATAAACAATGACCCAAATAAGTCAGATAATCACAGTGTTGAGACCCATAAGTCACATTAAAAACAACAAAACAAAACAAAAAAAAGTCTTTAATGTCTCACAGCTGCGTTTTCTGAATCGAGAAAGGAATTCAAACTTTCTTTAGTTTTTTTTCTTAATTTATGAGGAATTATTATAAGTCACAGACTGATGCAGATGGTATTCAATTAGTTCCTTCAAGTGTTATTTGAACCTTGGCTAACATTTAACGATACTTCTGGATTATTATCGCTAAGTTTAACATCTGTTTATTTTAATTCATGTAATAATTAATGCTAGTTAAAAGGAAACTAAATTTAAATTTACTAAAAATAAATCACAATTCTAATTCAATATTCATTCTGTAAAATGTTTCTAGATTTTGATAAAAATTTCCTGCAAATTAATATAACATAGTGAAGAACAACAAAACTGTATACTATAAATAAAGAAATAAATGTATTTTCATACATTTATTTATTCTGCTGGATTCAGTTCACTTCATTATTAATCGTTAGATTAACTCACCGTTTTACTACTATTTACCTTCATTTACATTTTATCTAACTTACATATTTACTTGACTGCACTTAACTTAAATATCTTGACACACGACCCAATTTTTTCAGTGATCTGGAAACAATGACTACTGTATATATATATATATATATATATATATACACCTTTTTTAAATTTTTTTTTATTTATTTATTTTTTTTTTATTGAGTGTCATAAATAGCTCTGTTTTTGTCATTATAACAAACAATAGTTAAAAATATCATTTCTTATATTTAATTAAAATGTTAACATTCGTACTTTTATTTCTGCAAACTTACTTATTCATGACTAAATAATTAGTTTCTTCTGGATTCAAAACAAACTCATAACAAACTACAGCGACGTGTATGGTGTACATTATGAATGTTTGAAAACCTTCACAAAATACTATTTTGTCACCTTTTACTAAAGTGCTGGTCTCCTGATTGGTCAGAAGGTGTTGATTAATTCTCTAAAACAGTAGCACTGACAGTAGTGCAGGATTAAATCAACACACTGGCTCTTTCCTATATGTTATACTTTCTATATCAACAGCTCATTTATGTAATTAATGGCATTTTAAGTATTTATAAGGTGAAGTTTTTTTCCAAGTCGATTTATGAAAGGGGTTGAAGTTGTAATTTTTTCCCGACATTTTCAGAAGTTTTGTGATTTTTCTGAAAAACACGAAACATTATGAAGGAATGGATGTTTATAGCTGCGATAACATACCGTAAGTTCCTAAACAAAATGCATTAAATGTAATAAAAACCATGATCTTCAATTAAAAAGATAAATTACTATAGTGTAAGAGGGACAAAATACTTCCAGTGCATGTTATTATGGGAAAACAATTCATTGGCTTATTTGCTATTTCTCTTGAATATTACATCCTGAACTGTTTTATTTGTCTGTTTTATTTTGTTTTATTTATTTAACTTATCGCTCGTGACATTTTAAACATTAACGTGTGTATAAGTGTTATATAAATAAATGGCACGCTCTGTCGTAGCATTCCCACTGGTGGAGGCAGTAAAAACTGCGTGTGTGGAAAGGCAGCGTAGGCAGACAGAGCCACTGATCTTCCATTAATTCCAGCCCTTTTGTGTATATAAGTAATGACATCACCCAGAGGTCACGACAGGGGAATTGGCTCCTCTGTAGTGCACTCCCATTTAACCTCTTTTTACCAGCTAAGCCGATGCTTTTGCTGCCGTATTGATTTCCAATGCCCTTTTACATGTCTATCGCGCTGGCCTTGCTCTACAGCACTTTCCGTGCAGAGCCGGATTTTAGGCCCTGTTAACCCAAAACGCTTTTTTTTTTTTTTTTCATATTCTGCAGAGAGGGATTCTCAGCACATCGGTTGTAAAAAGGGCGAAAAGACGGGGATGCCGAGGGAAAAATCAATACGTGGACCTGTCTGCTTTTTAACTTCAGCCTGGGAGAAATTAACATTTTAGTTTCCTCCGAGGCAGAAAGGTGTACTAGGAGGAAAACATTTCTGAAATCTCATGAAAGAAACCTGACCACTAAGATACTAAAGGAAACCAAAAAAAAAAAAAACCCCTGCCAAACTAGATCTGCTTAAACATCAAAATAAGAGAGCAAACATGTGACCTTATTTGAGGATCACTACTATTGGATTTTGCCAAAATCATTTTGGTGTTGTACATTTTTTTTTAACTGAAGTAAATTGAAGCCTAAAGCGTGACAGAGGGCCTGGTTAGTGTGTATTGACATAGATCTGGACCTCTGCTCACCCGTGAGTGATTTAAAATGAGGGTTAATACAAGACTGACTGAGCCTATGATTTAGCCTTTGAGAGCAAAAGACTCCGGCTTAGGGATGCAAATCTTATTAGCCAGCTCTCTTTCACTCTATCTCTCTCTCTCTCACACACACACACACACACATACTCATCCCATTTGTTTTATAAGGCTTCTGTCATTGTGGAAAAGGTCAGATTAGCACTAGTGGACGGTTGTGGCTTTGGAGGACTTGTTCATCTGTCGTTCTGTAGAGAGATGAGTTGTGTAAGGAGGAATATCACAGGGAACCTGGGGAACCATTAGGAGGAAAGGTTAGGCATGTGTCCACACTGTTTATTAGGAGCTTCCTGCTGTTAGGTCTGACTGTATATTTTGTTGAACATGGCGTAATTTGGACACAAGTGACCGGGACCTTCGCAAAGAATCGGCAATCGGAATTCCAAAATTATTTCTTAACAGGGACATATGCGAAGGATGGACTGGTTTCCATCTGGACACTACAAATAAGAAGTGAGAGCGACTTTTGTTCTCTTGCAGGAAGGAGAGGGCAGCGAGATACATAGGATGGGTACATAGGAAAAAATAATTGTGGGAGTAGTCTTCTAAAGTACAAAAGACTGGCCAAGAGTGTCCTCGACAGTGGGCGGGACTGGCTGAGTGTGCTCCGAAGTCCGTGGGATTGATCGAGGCTCCTCAGGAGTGGGAGGGATTAATTGAGTGACCTCAGGAGTGGGAGGGATTAATGAGTGTCCTCAGGAGTGGGTGTGATTGATAAAGGGTCCTCAGAAGTGGGTGGGAATAATCGAGTCCTCGGAAAAGTGGGTGGGATTGATCAAGGGTCCTCAGGAGCGGGCGTGATTAATCGAGTGTCCTCAGAAGGTGAAGGGATTGGTCAAACACATCGTTTAAACAGATGCTATTGGTCAACAGTGGGCGGTATTATTCGAGTGTCGTCACAAGTGTGTGCGATTAATAAAATGTCGTCAGAAGTGGGCGGGATTAATCGAGTGTCCTCAAAAATGTGTGGAATTAATCAAGTATTCTCAGAAGTCAGAGCAATTGGTCAAACATCCTCAAAACTATTTGTATTGATTAAAAGTATCCGCAGAAGTGAGCAGGATCGGAGTCCTTAAAAGTGGATGAGATTGGTCAAGCGTACTCTAGGAAGTCAGCAGAATTCTTCAAGAACATTCTCAGTAGCGTCTTCATAACGTTGATAAAATTAGACACAAACCGTTGTTTTTTTTTGTCTGTTTGTTTTACCCTGATTATTATGCAGGGATGCTGGCCTTGATCAAGACTGACAGTTTGGGAGGGTCTCGAACCCTCTACTTATAAAGATTTTGAACTGCAGAGCCACCATTTTCCTGATAACGTGTCCTCGCCCACCATGAGGTTTAAACCCACAACCCTAAGATAGATACAGTAGATACTTCAAGTTCATTAAGAGTAATTTAATAACCATAAAGATAAATTGTATAAATTATGGCGTAGGAGTCTTGCATTTAACTAGCCAAGCTAAATGGGTTCTTCTGAAAAAGTTCAAACAATGAAAAGGAGACCAAAACCCCAAAAGTTTCCTTTCCTGTTAATACAGCAATGTAAAAGGTATTTCCAATTGAACAAGGCAACCATCACAGCACAGTTTTATGAACTAGACTGATTCACTTTCCAACATTTCTCTATCAAACTACTTTATGTGTCCTTTCAAAAACATTAATCAAATAAAAATAACCAAAAATGAGAAGCTGATGAAAACTCTTGACCTTCCAGAACGGTTTCTGATGTCGCTTCCTGGCTGGCTTTAAGTACAGATTCAGGATCTTTGGACAAATTTCATATGATTTAACTTTACATGAACAAGCAGGGCTGAAAAAGATGGGCTGTCAGAATACACATCCACTGTTTAAAAAAAAAAAAATAAATAAAATCCTAAAGCCTGTCACCATCAATGACAAATTGCAGTCGAGGGCAGAGGGGGACACGCTAGCAGCTTCTCGCGAGCCCCCCGAGAGAGTGTGGAAGACTCCAGACCCTCTTACAGCAGCCTATGTCAGCATTCTCTTAAATCCATATCTTAGCTTAGCTCGCTCTCGCCGGTCCCATCCATCAACCGGCTCGACGGTAACATTCACTCGCATCCGACGTTCGACATCATGTGAAGTCACTTACTTCGAGTTGATGATCTAGGAGTGATAACTTATTTAATTATTTTTATTCTCACAGTTCTGGGCTAAGAAAAAAAACGAAAAAAAAAAAAAACAACTTAAAACTATTTCTATTGCACAATAAAGTTAATGAATCGCTTTAGTTAGCTAAAATCAAAGCTCTTACTGTAGCTTGGTTGCAGATGTCCAGAAGCTGTTGTCAGCATAACATAGTAAAGATGCCACTAGTTTGTTATAATATATAATTTTTCTTGTAATTCCGTGTAACAGTCATTTTTGAATTTGAGGGTTATCTTCTGATTTCGGTGCCAGATTTCAGCGAAACAAGGTGGTGTCCTTTCCTTTCGTGGCAAAATAAATATTCGGGGCTGGTTTACATTATTTTATTTTACTGTTGATTTGTTTAACAGTGACGAGACTGGATGATGTGCTCGCGAGCGAGAAATACTGTAGATCTCTGTGGTAGACGTTTTACTTTTTATGTTTTACAATTGCACATTTTAAGAGACCGAAGAGGTCGGACACTACTCATCAACCTTATAGAAACTTTCCGAGGTGCACCATGAGCCACAATGCATTTATAATGTAGATATCAAATGAAAAGATATTTTTTTTTGTAAAAAAACAAAAAAAAAAAAAAAAAAAAAACAACAAATAGGAATATTTGCTAATACTGTAGGTTCTAGGCTGCAGATTAAGATGATTTAAAACTTTTCAATAAATCACACTTTACCACACTAGCTAATTTATGCCCATATACAACAAAGAAACTTGTAATGTCCCTGTTGTATATCTTTATGATAAACCATTGACACTTAGAACACGAGGTACTGTGCAGGTACATTCCGGTTCTCCAAGGTACGCGTAATGTAAATGTGCCTTCAAACGCACAGCAGCGGTCCTCGAGGCCCAATTATGTAATGTAAAAACAAATAAGAATTCCACAAAAAAGGTTCACTAAATCCTTTAGGTTCTCTAATAAAAGATATAAACTGGTCCTCTTGAGGTCCTCTTGTCCCCGCCGAGGCACATTTGTATCCTGAGAAGTGCACCAAACTATTTTTATTAATTTATTTCTTTTTTCATCTCGGGTCTGAAACGAATATGTTTTATTTTAATAAACAGTCAAATTTCCACGACCTCTGAAAATGAGCTGTTTCTTTCCAGTTCTTTTCTACTCCATGATCAAGTTTTGTCCGAAGCCAAATCCCACCAGACGGAAGAACAACGGATTGTGCTTATCAGCGAAAAAAAAAAAATGAGTGCGCGTGCAAACACAAACACACACACACACACTTACTTCACCGTCATTTCTTTTGTAATCACTTTAAATATGAAGAGAAGACACAGGAGAAGATGAGTGTGGGCTCGTGGGGTCCCAAAGCTCGCTTCTCGTCTACGTTGACATAAACGCGACTCTGCGTGTTGACCGCAAGAAAAAATAAATAAAAAAGGAAAGAAAAGATCCCCAGGACGGGCTGTCGTTGTCCTAAGAGGCCGTCTCCTCGTTAAAAACTCCGACAGAACAAGGCCACTACTCGGCTTAATGGGAAAGCGTATCAAAAGAGATGGTTATCACTTAACCAAGAAACTAGCCGGCTTTGAGGAGAGTTGGGCAAAATAATTAACCTAATCTATTTTAGCCGAGTCCCCCTGACATATTAGCTGGAGAAATGGGTACGTGATATTGTAATTATGAGATCATGGAAAGATTAGGGATATGAGTAATTATACCTTTATGGGGCAAATGTGGTTAATCAACATAGCGCTCAGGTTGGGATTTTAACATGCTTGCAGGCAAAAAGGCAAAGTCAATAATCTGGAAGTGAAACACGCTGTGTGTGTGTGTGTGTGTGTGAGAGAGAGAAAGAGAGAGACTCCATTTTTCCTTTTTTCTATCTGAATTGGACATACACTCCCACACACAAAAACACACACAGACATAAAGGGGTGTGAAGCGGTGCTTCTGCCGCACTCAGACGCTGCCTCTGTAAGTGTGCTTAACCAGTGGAAGCGAGAGGTCAGGGTGAAATGAGTTTTCTTCACTCGCTACTACAATACACAAGCTTTTAATCAAACTGGCTTGACCTTAAGTTCACCGGTCAACAAATCCCATTTACCTTAAAAAACTGCGTGGCGTGTGCAGACACCCCGGTAGTACGCTACACTTCCGCGCCATAAAGTGAAGCCGTTATATTGACGGCGAGTTAACTCTTCTCGTTTTTTTGTTTTTTTTTTTCTTTTTCTTCTCGCTAGCGAGTACATGTGTAAAATATTAGTCTGCTCTAACCCGCTCCTCGTTGATATTAGGGCCGCGGGAGCTGTGTCTGTGACGAGCCGTGCTGCTTGCTCAAAGTTTGTTTTCATGAATTTTAATCGGAGCGACTGGAGACCGCCAACCTGTCACAGTACACAGAGGAGGGTGCATCCGGCTCCGGATTCAAACCACAAACAGCAGCAAAGTGCCGGCGTTCCTCTAACCAAAAAAAACAAAAAAAACACACGATCTCCTAAAGACTACAGCCATTACAGCAGCAGCTCCCATCGGATCCGTCCTCATGCAGATGGATTATGCGCACTAAAGCGGCTGACAGAAACACGGATCTCACCAGCATATACAGCCTTTATGTAATTTATTCAAGTCTCTAAACTTGCCTCGTCTCATCCTTTGTCTTTATTTTATTTTTTTTTTTAACCAGCCTTCATTTTTTTTGTTCTGAGGCTAATCTTTCTCGCGCTAGCTACACTTATGGGGATGACCGACCGCGTAGCTACGAGACCTATTACAATTACGCGCTCGTGTTGCGCCGCGTTCTCGTGCAGCCGGAATGAACGGAGCGTGTCACCAGGAACAGTGGGAGAGCGTCGGATTGCAGCCATCTTGAATCATGTCTTGGTTAACGGGAGGGGGGGAGAGGTGGAGGGGAAAAAGTGATGCAATAGAAAAAGAGCAGCGGTGATTATCGAACCGTGCTGAGCTCTCCGGCTGCGCTGCGATCGCTGCTCGAGATAACATCGCGCGCTCAGATGCAGCCTGTCATACTCAGACTTGAAAGAGAATCGCAGAGTTCGGTCGGTGCTTCGGGACGGGTGGTGGTGGTGGTGGGGGAGGGGCAGTTTGAGGAAACCCGGGAAGCTTTAAACATCTCAAATCAAAACTATGAGCGAGGAGCTGCGGGGAGACGAACGCCACGTCGTATTGCTAACAAAGACCGCGGTGTAGTTAGTTAGCTGGCCTGCCGCGAGGCGCTCCTTCCTATAGGAGCTGCAGGCGGGGGTTTCTTGACTTCGTCTTTACATTCGTGTGGAGTGGGATACAGCTGAGCGCTGAGAAAGCGCCTGGCGCTTTGCGTTCGGAGTGGCGTAAAACATCTTTAGCCACTTGAAGGAATATCATTAAAGGACAGAGTCGCTGTGGGGGAAGAGAGAGAGAGAGAGAGAGAGAGAGAGAGATCTATCAGGCGCATTGGTTGCACTGTGCATTACACAGCCAGGAGTAAATATTCAGTCACCAATAGCTGAGCTTGTGTGTCCTTAATACACACTGCAGGTGTATTATCACTCCGTGCGGCCTTATCTCTGAGAGACAGACCGACAGATGGTTAAAGGCCCTCTCTCTTTCTCTCTCTCTCTCTCCCTCTCTCTCTCACACACACACACACACTCACACACACACACACACACACAACTCCGAGTGGATCAACCAGCGCAGCATCTCTGAACACGCTGCTATTCAAAGTCCTGCTTTACACCGAAGAGCAGGAGCGGCGAGAAGAGACTTAGAGAAGTGACGGGGGGAAGAAGAAAAAAAGAAAAAAAATTACAAGCTGGAAAGCAGACGGAGGGAGGAAAAGATCAGGCGTAACACGGACGGAGATAGGCGTGAACATACAGTACACACTAGTTGCAGCAAGTGCAAAGTTGCAGAATATGGATGTACCAGGAACAGACTGTACGGATTAGATCGATCAGATTAGAAATGTGAAGCTAAAATGATCGTAAATGATCATAATAATAATAATAATAGAATTACATACAGTTAACTTTTTTTTTAAATACTGTACAGATACACATTGATACACAAACCTCAATATATTTCTCTAGATTTAAAGAAGTGTAACTATTTTGATACAATAATGTAAGAAAGTCACATTTAAAACAAAAAAAAAATGTACATATTCATATTTACTGTATATTTTTATACATGTACTGTACCACAGCTAAAATAAAGATGTAGGCTACTACAGTACGTGTTCTTCAGAAACTACTGTAGTTAAGCTGCTCTAGCTACTAGATTTGAAGAAGGATGAAGAAGTCGAATTGTTCCACATTTTATGATTTAAGACAAGGAGAAATCATATCGCTTGGAAAGTTAGAAACCTCGGACAAGTGATGTACAGTAGCTTCTGGATAATTCAGAACATCACAAAGACCTGCCGTGGTTTCATCATAAAAGATAAACACCGGAGTTTAACAATCAGGCGCTGTTGTTTTAAGAAGTGCGGCACTTTTTCTCGTAAGATAAAAAGACGATGTACTGTAGTTTATGATTAGTTTATAACATAAAGAGAAACGTCTTTATCGAAGCGAATCCATGTTGGGTTCATCTGAACTCTCCTATAAAAAACAAATGAATATAAATAAAAAAAAAAGCATGATAAAAAAAATAATAAAATAAAAATCTGATCAACAATTATACCGCTTGAGTAATTATTCAATTTAGTTAATTGATCATTTAAAAGCGTAATCGTTTTAACGCTCCTTTAGAAAAACTTCATCGCTTTACACAAAGGCCTGCGCTGTTCGATAAGCCACGGGACGAGGTATTACACGTCATTTCAATCAAAGCAAATCCGCTTTAATTAAAAAAACACTCACTCAAGCTTCACGTCCGCTTACAATCCGCAGTAGAAGTGGTAATAATAAAAATAATAATAATAATGGAGTGGCGATTAATATGATGGCTTACAGACACTTTCTTCTAACTTACCTTATTTGGACGCTCATTCAAACGGAGCAGCTAATTGATAAAAGTTCTTTAAATGGGTTTAATAGTAATTGCTTTTTTTTTTTCCCCTCCAATCAGGCGCGAACGTCCAAGCTATTAATATACTACCCAGTCGGAATAAAAGTAACGCCGATAGCGCCCCTGAGCGTTAAATGACTAAAATAAATTTCACTTGTTTTGTCTTTCTGAGGTCGAGGAAAGTACGGAAGTACGGTGAGGAAAGTGTGAGGAAGAAAGGAAGGAAACAAAGGAAGGAAATCTCATCCAGGCTGTAATTTCCCAGATTACAAATACACTCCGTTAAATTAAATTTTGCCCACAAGTCACCATCGACTCCTGCAGCTCGCATCAATTAAGCAATTTATTACACGAGCAATAAAGCGCTCGTTTGCAGGAGAGCTCTAATAACTCCGATATATAAATTAGGCTTTTATGTCTTATGTTTGTGCGATAAACATTTTTTTTAACTATAAAAAGCATTTCGCTTCAGGCCACGTCGAGCCGGTGTATGACTTAGTATCGCTTTCATTTTAATAGCCGTGTTTTATTCTGCGTCTCGTAAAAAAAAAAAAAAAAAAAAAAAAAACCGCACTGTTAATAATACATTTATAATAATAGAAAAAAATGTAGACGTGTCTTGAGTTGTTATACAGTATAGTTAATTTACTCTGCATAAATTACCGCTTGCGCAGTACGTACCTGCTGTGCTTCTCCACAACCTCGTGGGTCGGCCATTTTGTAAAAGAAAAAAATATATTTAAAAAAATTTAAATGAAAAAAATCCATATATTTTTTGCACACGTCAGATAAGTAGAATTTTTACACATGTAACTGTATATACAGTATAATAATAATAATAATATATATACAGGAAGCATAATCCTTATTCTGGAGGAATTCTTACTCCTCATGCACGCCGGATCGTGTGCTGCTTTTTCAATGAATACAGGATATTAAAATGATGCCAGAAAAAGAGAAAAAAAAAAAGAAAGAAAGAAAAAAAAAAGGCAGAAGGCTCAGTGTATTGGTCTGATTTTTATCCCATTACCCTGGGATACACTTTCTTTTTCTTACCTCAACAATACACTCACTTGCACACACACACACACACACTTACTACACAATACACAACCCCGCCTTGATAAAGGAGTGTATGCGGTATAATACTCAGCATTCATCCCTGCTCTGGTCGGAGCAAGGGCTTCTGGGTAAAGTGCAGGACACCGACATGGGAGGACCGGGGCGAAGCAGCGTGGTGCGGATTCACCATCCGAACCCCGGTGGGGGAAAAAAAGAGAGAAGAAGAAGAAGAAGAAGAGAGAGAGAGGGAGGGAAGGGAGAGAGAAAAGAGAGGGGAAAAGCGGGAGGCTACATGAGCCGTCACAAAGAAGGGGACGAATAAGAGAGAGAGAGAGAGAGAGAGAGAGAGAGAGAGAGAGAGAGAGAGCCAGCAGGACAGTGAGACAGAAAGCGCAGCGATGACATTGTAATATATTCCGTCCTATTGTACGATGGGTGTGTTGTGTTTCTCCCTGCAGCAGTGTGTTACAACACTTAAACCTGATCAGTGGACGATATCGATATAGATTATAACCTCGAGAAAAAAAGAAAAAGAAAAAAAAAAGCTCCCAGGTCTGGCGTGTGCCTTAAAACCTCATTTAATACACCCTGGCCTACTTTCTGTCTCTCTTTCTTACCTTTTTTTCTCAAGAAATAGAAGTATAAATCAGTATATTTTGCAGAGAGCAAGTCTTGTAACTAAAAAAATTATTAAATTTTTTTTTTTTTTAAACCTTGAATGTGTGATCATGATACGGGATTTTATATTACTGTGTTTATATAAGATGAGTAACAAAGAAAGAAAAAGAAGGGGAAAGAAAGACTTTTTAAAAATAAATAAATAGATAAATAAACAAACAAATAATAATAATAATAATAATAATAATAATAATCTCAAGCAACTGGGAAAAAAATCTGTACTGTACTGTATATTTATCCACCATTTTCATCCTGACACCAGTAACAACTTTTCCAGTGTCGAGAATTGTGTGTGTGTGTGTGTGTGTGTGTGTGTGTGTGTGAGAGAGAGAGAGAGAGAGAGAGAGTAAGTGCTTGTGTTCACCTATTCTCAATGCAGGTGTTGTTGGATTTCCAAGTTTTATTATTATTATTTTATTCTTTTCAGGAATGTCTATTTTATTGGTCCAAGTTCCAAGGTTGTGTTTGTTTGTTTGTTTGTTTGTTTTTCTAAGTGTGCGTGTCTGTTTTGTGATACTGTACAAGTCTCATCGTGTCTCAGAGTGTAATGTCGAGTTTCTGCGTTCTTATTTCGATATTATTTTTTGACACGGTGTCAAACTTTCCAGGATTGAGCTATAAACCTTTAGTTTGCTTTGTCGATACTGCAGATGAAGAGGAGGCAGGACGCCTGCCGGTGCATGCTGGGATGGAACAGGTTTGTTGTCAGTGAAAGGTCATCAGTCAATCTGTGTGCGTGTGTGTGTGTGTGTGTGTGTGTGTGTGGGCGTGTGGGGCGAGAGGCTGGACGGAGGTGGGCCTCACACACACCTCGCATAAAGACGCGACTCGGTGCACCGTGTGCGTGCGGTTTTTTTGTGTGTACGCGCGTGTGAGAGAGACGGCGAGAGTGAGACAGGTTGCCGATACCGTACACAACCTGTTTTGACAGCTGCAGATTCCTATCAGACCGAATAACACCTTCATCTCGTAATAACAGCGTGTAGCCGTGACGTGCGGGAGGAAAAAAATGTAAAAACCTGACACGTTGAAAAACCCTGAACCGTCTACACGATTTTACTTTGATTTAAAGTTAAAATCAAATTAGAAAAAAAAGAAGAAAAAAAAAAAAAAAGACTCCCTCTGTAATAATCTTTAAATAATGCAAGCAGCGATTAGATCACCCTAAATTGTTGCTGCTAGAAATTAGCGTTTGATTCGAGCAGCAATTAGCTAATCCTAATGAACGACCTTTAACAAAAGCTGTTGTTTAAGACGGAGTGATTTTTTTTCTTTCTTCTTTTCTTTCTTTCGCAGACGGAAGATCAAGAGCTGCACTTACGTCGGCAGTTTTTCATGCTCCAGGGCTTCGGACACAGCGGCCTGTGAACAACAGAAAGAGAGAGAGCGAGAGAGAGAGAGAGAGAGAGAGAGAGAGAGAGAGATGAGACAATATCTCTGAAGCCTTTTCTATACATCACACAATCTTAAAAAAGGAGCAGAGTGTCAAAGATGCATCTCTTTCCCTTTTGCAGACACACACGCACCGAAATGAACTCATTCTCACATGAAACGGTGAGGAGATGTTTAATGTCTGCGTTTTATTCTTTGCCCGGTCCCCCCCCCCCCATACCTCCCCCCCACCCCCCCGCCCGCCCCTTCTGAAGGACTTAACACAATTCGTATTCCATCTATTAAGAATATAAGAAGCTATTTCACGCAAATGTGTAATTTATATGCAAAATGTCAGCCAAAGTACAGCTTATCATTAGCAGTCTAATTGCACACATCGGGGCTCGCGCTCGAGAATCAAATCGCTCGGAGAAGGGCACTCGTTCCTGCCGATGAGTGGCTCTTGAGCCCCATCTACTGGCTCGAGTCGGCGCCGCTCCTTCACGCGGGCCGATGAGGAGACGAGAGTCAGAGGAGCACAAGGACGAGTGGAATGGCGTGATCGGATTACACTCGGGTTATAAAAAAAGCAACCGTGTGAGGGGGGAGAAAAATGAATAAATAAATATGGCGTGCCTTACTCCCTACACCCTAGTGATTAGGACACATTAGTGACTCGTTCATCGTCCTGTGACATAAATACAAATCTTCACATCTGATAGAGAAGTGTGTGGAAAGCATGTGCCGTACGTCCGCTACGCCAGGACACGAACACCCGGAAACATCCAAATCCCAGCCGGACACCCCTCCAGCACGGCCATGTCCCAAATCACACACTCACCCTCAACACCAGCTCACCCTCTTCTCAACATCCATCCCGATTTATCTTTAGCCCACTGAGGACATGTCCCAAACCACACATCTCTCGTTCCCTATATAGGCCACATAAATGCCATCACAATTATCACACATCGTCAGGCTACTGTTGGCTGTGTCCCAAACCACAGACTGTAATAAAACCGCACGTCTCTCTGTCGTTAATAACATCACATCAACTGTCTTCTGTCAACTGTGGGCGTGTCCTAAATCATCCTCAGCCCACTGCAGATATGTCCTAAACTATCGTCATCATCTGTCCACTGTGGACATGTCCCAATTCATCTTTAGATCACTTTCAACTTGTCCTAAACCATCATAAGTCCACTCATCTGTCCAAACCATTTTCAGTCCACTGTGGACATGTCTCAAATCATCATCAGTCCAGTGTCAACAACACATCCTAATCCATAATCCATTCACTGTCAAAGTGTCATAAACCCATCATCATCATCGGTCCACTGTGGACGTCTCCCAAATGATCATCATCATTCCCATGTGGACGTGTCCTAAATCTTCTCCAGTCTACTTTGGTTATGTCCTTAACCACTATCAGTCTACTATGGACATCTTCTAAATATCATTATCACCAGCCCGCTGTGGACGTGTCCCAAACCATCCTCAGTGCAGTGCAGACGTGTCTCAAACCACACAACTTCCTGCCTATACAGGTCACATATACACCATTACAAATCCCTCAGCTGCGGCTGTGTCCCAAACCACAAACCATATTTACTATGTAGACTATATTAATGCCATTACAACTGACTCACCACTATCAGTCAACTACAGACGTGCCCAAGACTACTATACAGGCTGGCGTCAATCTACTGCGGGCGTGTCTTAAACCACACACCCTATTCAATATAAGGGCCAAATACACACCTTGTATAAACACACACACACTCCACCATGGGCCTGTCCCAAACCGTAAACACTGTCCACTATATAGGCCACACAAACACCGTAACAGGTAGCTGTGACAGATGTGTCTCAAACCACAGCCCACTTCACTCCCTATATAGGCCATGTGTCACCTTCTCAGTGCATTATGGGTATTCTATACCCGCTAGGCTACATCACTTTAGCTCTCTTGAGTGCTCTGCATATTCTTGGGGACTTGACTACAAAATTACAAGGGTCCAAAAATAGTGCGCAATTTAGCGAAAAGGGCGTGGCATCCGACACACATGGGTGAACTGTCTCGGGTAGAACTGTGTGTGTGTGTGTGTGTGTGTGTGTGTGTGTAGAGAGAGAAAGGTGGAGACATCATTAAATAGGTCTTGGGATAACATTTTAGAAATATTACAAACCAATAGGGATTAGATGATGAGTCTGGCCTTGCACGCACACACACACACACACACACACACACACGCACGCACGCACGCACACACACACTTGCAGCAGCATGGCTGTGTTTGAGTTAATGCTGCAGGAGTCGGAAATACAGAGTCTCTTCATTCGGGAGGAACTCGTGATTGCCAGCGAGACTGAACCCAGCGTGGTGCTGAGCTCAATCAGAGACGATGGGATGAAGAGACTGAACACACACACACACACACACACACTAATGCACTGTGTCTGCAAGGATAGGTGAAACAAATCTCTGTGAATAGTGGAAGTATAAGGTATAGTATATTACATACACAGCGTGTTACAGACCGCTGCGCTCACTACAGTTCACACACTTGTCTTCGAATCTTGTGTGTGTGTGTGTGTGTGTGTGTTGGAGGGGGGAGGGGGGGGGGGATTAAACACTCTATCCACGAGGGGGCAGGTCAGGGCCGATATATCTCTTGCCGGCAGGTTTCCATGTCAACATGCCAACTACTCTCGCGCACACACACTCACACACAGACCAAGTCAGGGTGTAAAAACGTGTGTAATTGCAGACGAGCTCTGTTCGCTTTACTTTCAAACCTGCCTCCTTCGTCCTGACACCTGTGCGGTGCGGCGCGGTGCGGCGTTATAGCTCTACTGCGTTCGCGTCCACGGAGTTTAAACCATCGGTGTTCCCAGCAGAGCGGCGTTTCTCTCGTTCCCGTTTCCTCGTACCGGCTTCCTCAATTAGACGGAGGGGTTTAAATGAGGCGCACTGCGCCGGAGCGCGGCGAGGCCGGTGTGATTTCAGCCTCAGCGGGGAAACGGAGAAGTCGAGGAAGCGGCCATGCATGACTAACCGGGGTGAAGGTTAAGCCGTGGAATAGGTGAGTGGGAGGAAGAAAGGATGAGAGAGAGCAAGAGAGAAAGATGAGAAGCAGGAAAAACTGACAATTAGGAATGTGTGAAGAGCAAAAAAAAGCTGGTAAACAAGAATAATAAAGACTAAGGAGGAAGTCAGTGCAAAATAAACGCTTAAATATATTAATTAAATAAGAATGATATGAATAAAAATACATAAATAATAAAGTTAAAAAATAAAAGAAGCACATGAGGGAAAGAAAAACCACAATGTTAACTCAGAACAGAGAGAGGGCTGATCGTTTCTCACTGCGCCCCCCCCCCCCCCCCCCACCCCACCCGTCCACTGCTGTCCAATCAGAAACAAGCCTTTACTTTTCTTTTTTTTTTTTTTGCCATGTTTCCAGTTCTGCTGTTTTCACTTTTTTTTTGCTACTTTCGTCGCTGTGTTGTCGGTTTCACGTGTGTCCACTGTTTTTCTGCTTATGTTGTTTTGTCTCTGTTTCTGTTGTTGTGTTTTCACTTGTGTTGTTTGTCAGCTTTTGTCGCTCTGTTGATGCTTTTGCTGTTCGGTGTTCTCTTTTCTTGCTGTTGTCATAGTTTCACTTATTTATTTATTTATTTATTTATTTATTTATTTGTCAATGGTTTTTGTCCACTTTTGTTGTTTGTTTTTCTCTTTTTTTTGTTGAGATTTTGTTGTTTTGTTTTCACTCTTGTTTGTTTTTTTTCTTTTGCTTTACGTTTATAGATTAGGGCTATCAATATTAACACAGTAACATGTAATTAGTCTAGAAATTTTAACACGTTACTACTTTTGAAATGAGAAGTTATTTAGGTACCTGGCTGTGTGTCATAACGACACGTTTAACGTAGATAATAAGATGACTTAAGGGAACTTCACCGGGTTCCATTATAAAAAGCTTCTAGGTGGAAGGTTGGATAAAAACAAAGTTGTGTGCGTGAGGTACCTTCAAAAGGAACTATTTTTACAAAAGTAGTGTAAGCTGTGGGACTGGTGATGTAGGCTTAGGCACATTACTACCTGCATTAGCATTAGATACAGTGGTGTGAAAAACTATTTGCCCCCTTCCTGATTTCTTATTCTTTTGCATGTTTGTCACACTTAAATGTTTCTGCTCATCAAAAACCGTTAACTATTAGTCAAAGATAACATAATTGAACACAAAATGCAGTTTTTAAATGAAGGTTTACATTATTAAGGGACAAAAAAAACTCCAAATCTACATGGCCCTGTGTGAAAAAGTGATTGCCCCCCTTGTTAAAAAATAACTTAACTGTGGTTTATCACACCTGAGTTCAATTTCTGTAGTCACCCCCAGGCCTGATTACTGCCACACCTGTTTCAATCAAGAAATCACTTAAATAGGAGCTACCTGACACAGAGAAGTAGACCAAAAGCACCTCAAAAGCTAGACATCATGCCAAGATCCAAAGAAATTCAGGAACGAATGAGAACAAAAGTAATTGAGATCTATCAGTCTGGTAAAGGTTATAAAGCCATTTCTAAAGCTTTGGGACTCCAACGAACCACAGTGAGAGCCATTATCCACAAATGGCAAAAACATGGAACAGTGGTGAACCTTCCCAGGAGTGGCCGACCGACCAAAATTACCCCAAGAGCGCAGAGACAACTCATCCGAGAGGCCACAAAAGACCCCAGGACAACATCTAAAGAACTGCAGGCCTCACTTGCCTCAATTAAGGTCAGTGTTTACGACTCCACCATAAGAAAGAGACTGGGCAAAAACGGCCTGCATGGCAGATTTCCAAGGCGCAAACCACTTTTAAGCAAAAAGAACATTAAGGCTCGTCTCAATTTTGCTAAAAAACATCTCAATGATTGCCAAGACTTTTGGGAAAATACCTTGTGGACCGACAAGACAAAAGTTTAACTTTTTGGAAGGTGCGTGTCCCTTTACATCTGGCGTAAAAGTAACACAGCATTTCAGGAAAAGAACATCATACCAACAGTAAAATATGGTGGTGGTAGTGTGATGGTCTGGGGTTGTTTTGCTGCTTCAGGACCTGGAAGGCTTGCTGTGATAGATGGAACCATGAATTCTACTGTCTACCAAAAAATCCTGAAGGAGAATGTCCGGCCATCTGTTCGTCAACTCAAGCTGAAGCGATCTTGGGTGCTGCAGCAGGACAATGACCCAGAACACACCAGCAAATCCACCTCTGAATGGCTGAAGAAAAACAAAATGAAGACTTTGGAGTGGCCTAGTCAAAGTCCTGACCTGAATCCTATTGAGATGTTGTGGCATGACCTTAAAAAGGCGGTTCATGCTAGAAAACCCTCAAATAAAGCTGAATTACAACAATTCTGCAAAGATGAGTGGGCCAAAATTCCTCCAGAGCGCTGTAAAAGACTCGTTGCAAGTTATCGCAAACGCTTGATTGCAGTTATTGCTGCTAAGCGTGGCCCAACCAGTTATTAGGTTCAGGGGGCAATTACTTTTTCACACAGGGCCATGTAGGTTTGGATTTTTTTTCTCCCTAAATAATAAAACCCCTCATTTAAAAACTGCATTTTGTGTTTACTTGTGTTATCTTTGACTAATAGTTAAATGTGTTTGATGATCAGAAACATTTTGTGTGACAAACATGCAAAAGAATAAGAAATCAGGAGGGGGGCAAATAGTTTTTCACACCACTGTATGTTCTATAATCATAAACAACACGTCACATTTCACCCTGTTTTGTCATAAAGCATCTAAAGCCATCACGCTCGTGCTAGTCTCTAGCCCTGATTAGCGACATGAACTCAGAGCGTCTGGAAGCGCACCTGCGCTCGGCTTTTGATTGACACCCCCTGTAGCTCGGCGCCCGGGCTGAGTAATTACGAGCCGATTGCCGTCGCTTTGGAGCCACTTTTCCAATCTCAAATTAAGTGTTCCTGCAAAGCCTAACATTTGTAGCGTGACTTGACACAAAGGCAAGTCTTTCAGGGAGAGGGAAAAAAAAAGAGAAAGAGAAATAATAAAAGCAATCCATGTCGAATAGACAGCTATAAAGGTGCCGCACGGTCTTAGAGCGACACAGGATTAATCTCATTCTGCTAAAGAGACCTTTCTCACTTTCTCACACATATTTTATTAAGGACAGAGGGTAGCGGATTATAATCACGCGCGCGGGATGTAGAGGGTTTTCGAAGGCCTACCGATCGGACAGTTCACCTCAGGTGAAGCTCTTATAGATTTGATTCATGTATACGTGACCATGTTTAACATTATGCTGTAATAAAGGTTCGTAATAAGACATCTACGGGCTCATTTATGGTATTTATGAGTGCTCGTATTATTAAAGCTGTCATACTAATGCTATTATCACATTAGAAGGATTCGATAAAGTCCTGATGCTGAGGATTTCTGTCAGCGCAGGTATCGAGGAGAGAATTAGCTCCATCCGACAGCAGGAAGTGCCTTTTTTTTTTTCCTGCACGGATCCTGGACTATAATACACTTTAATATTATCTCCTACCTCGAGGGAACGTCAATAAAACGACTATTGCACAAGGAGAGGTCGGAATATGTTGGACACTAGATGAATATTAATTAATAGACTTTGGCAGTGGCGAGCAGGAACACTCCGAGTCTCGATAAGGGATGTGGGACAAATGGGAATTCGAGAAACACAGAGAGAGGGAGAGGGCTTTTGATGTTTTATGGAAATAAAGCAAGTGCTCTGGTTTTAACGACGGGTATAAAAACATATCAGCGCGTCTGTGAATAAAAGTAAGCTTGCTACCTATTCAGGCTCGGGTCATCATCTCCTGATTATTAGCTCCACATGGGACGAGGAAGCTTGGCCTACTTCTGCGCATCACCAGTGTAGCTCTCCTTTCAACATGATACGATGAACATCCTGCATCGTATTGTATCACTGTAGACACATTTAGAGCTGCTAATGATTAAATACGATATGACTTAAAGCCATTTCGGGGGGAACGTGATCCGGCAGGCCGCACCTTCGCTAGGACCAACACTGCGTCTGCATGCCATTACCGACCCGCGCGCTGTGCATCCTTGCGCTTTAGAGTTTGGATTGCTCTCTGGTTGTGTTTCTTGTTCGGCAGTTTGATTTCGACCTGAAACTTAGCTTTCGTGTCTGAATTCGTGTTGTCGTGTACGACGATGGTTGTAAATCGTGGGTAGACCGTCAATTGGGTTAGATTTCATTTGATCATTGTGTTTTTTTTTTCCCTTTTGATTAGATTCAATAGATAATGTTTGTTTTAGCTTCTGCAAGGTTTTGAAATATATAAAAAAAAACTGTTTTTTCATATTCTTCCATTTACTATAGCACTTTCACTGCACAATGCTGCACAGTTATACTGCACACGACTATATCACTATAAATACCATAACAACTCCTTTACATTATGCATCTTCTGGTTGTATAGCACATTGTTATTCATTGTAAATAGGCCACTTATGCACTTCTGGTTAGATGCTAGCTCCATTTTATTGGCTCTGTATGTGTACTTTGCACAATGGCAATAAAGTTTAATCTAATCTAATCCAATCTAATCTAATCTAAACCTGCTAATCCTTTGTGGCCCTCTTCAGTCCAGTAGGTAGGTGAAATCAAAAAAAGATGAAAAAGTGCTACTCAGTGGGAAATGTTAATATTTTGCTTTTAAAAGCAAAAGCTGTGCAATATTTTCAAGGAATCTGTTTATTTATCATCAAGTTGAATGTTTCTATGTCTACCTACATTATTTAAAAAGTAAATTTAAAAAACTGACCCATCGATTGATTAAATCAAATCGAACAACAAAGCACTGATTAAATTGCGAAATTGATTTAATTATGACAGGAGACAAATCAGCCTGGCTGATGTGTAGGTGTGCTGCAGATCATTTACAAATTATACTCTGTAAATGGTGTTAAATTTTTTTTTTTCTTGCCCATTTTATTTGCGCTCAGGCCTAGGATATATTTCAGTTCTGAAATTCTCACGTTTCCTGTAGCACTGTTAATTATGCTGCAAGTGAGAGAGTAAAAAAAAAAAAGTAACAATTGTGAAAGTGTGGATGCATATTTTTGGGCACTTCGGTACTGTATAGGGTAATTTTAAAATAGCGCTGTTGCTGTTACAGAATCCAATAAACCAGAAGTAATAAGTAAAAATTCTGGTTGTACTTCTGATGTATAAGAGGAATAAAACTTTGTAAAGTTTGTCATAATGGGAAAATAATCGGCGTCAGGGTGGCTACAGTAGCTCCGCTCCATCGTACCGTGGCATCAGTCAAAAGTGTATCGTGAAGTGTTAAATTCAGTTCACTACGCCTGGTTTACTTTATATTGAAGCCTGCTTACAGTAGAACAGTTTAATCAGGTGGCTCCTGTTTCTAAAATGACATTCAGGTTGCGGCAAATCATATCACAGGGAATAGGGCTTCTACCGTATTCTACTGTCGTTAATGCACACCGTGCAGCAGCTCTGACCTCCTGACAAGATCACGACTTCATTTCAGAGTAGAATGTGTTGTTTAGTCAGACAGTGTGGCAGTGAAGCAAATCCCATCACTGACACTATTTGTTCCGTGTTTTGATCCTGGAGGCTCGATATGGCATTCGGCGTGTACTGTATATAGATGACATGACAATAAAAATTGATTTGGCTTGACCAGAGTGGTGATTATTTGTCGAATCACAGCGGCACGCTTCAGCAACAGCCCGGACTCACTGTCAGCACTCGTACAGTATTCTCTGTCAACCATTACATGATAATAATCTCTCTCTCTCTCTCTCTCTCTCTATCCTTTGACCCCTTCTGCTCCCCAAACCTACTGTACCTAAGACATCCTGATTCTGGTTGTAGTTTTCAACACTTCAAGAACCACTGGTTGTTCCTGATGATGGACAGCCTAAAGATACTCTTAAAACCATGAAGATACTGTAGCTTCAGGACTGTAAATGATTTGCAATGACTTCAAATGTCATGAACAGTTCTGCACACAAGCCGTCTTCAGGAAATAGTTGATAATGTCAACAGACTTTGTAGATGTTAAAATGATACCAAGTTATACAAGGTAATGATTTAAAATCACACCGTCTCATTACCTGCATGAGGACGGGTTCCCTTTTGTCCCTTCCTCATTTCTTCTCATGGAGTTTTTACTTCTCTACTGTTACCTCTGGCTCGTTCATGAGGATTAACGTAATGCATGTCAAACTTACACTGATCAGCCATAACTTTTAAAAGCTTTAACATTAAAACCAGGTTCCCTTATGTGACTCTGGGCCAGTTTTGGTCCCTGGAGGGTTCCATGGGACCTCTGGAGTGTGCACCAGGATGTTATTGGTGGATCCTTTGGGTGGAGGCTCTGTTGATCAGGCTTGTCTCTCCATGGGCGATTGATCTGAATAGATTGATTTGGGATCTGTGGAGTTTGGAGGCTGAGTCGGCCGTCTCGTGCTCTTTGCCTGGTGATGTTCTGGTGCCTTTTTATCCTGACTAGCAATTACTTTTTTGGCATTTTGTTCTGGCGTTGCATTTACTAAAGGATTGAACTGAATGAGCTGTTTTTTTGTTCTCGCTAGCTTAGATGACCCCTAGGTGCCCATGATCCTGTCATCAGATTAAAGGTATATCATTGAAAATAAGTGTTATTTCACTACTATTATTACTACTAACTTAACCACTACCAGAGACAGAAAAACATAGATATTGCTATGTATCATGATTCTCTTGTGCCACAATACAAGTATCATCACACTGACTCCAAAATTGTTTAATGCTTAATTAATTTTTTATTTTGATTTAGAAAGTTGGCCTTTTAGGTTTAAAATCCACATCTCAAGACTTTAACCATAATCAGACAAGAGTTTAACAGATACACAAGTTTACAGATAAACTGTTTTAATTGCTTTTTGCACGACTGTCTATCTGCTCACAAGCAGGTCAGTTAGCATTAGTATTTATTACTGTTCATGTCTAGTTAATTGATCATAAATACAGCATTGCATTTTATTATTTCATTATGTATATGCAACAAGCCAGCTGTCACTGACTTCTTCAGTGAAGTTTCACTGGTTAGTTAACGAGTTCTGTGGTTTTAAAGCACTTCATGGAAAACACCACAGATGAATGAGCTCTGTTATAGGAGCACGTTCGTAAGTCTGATTTGTTCTTAAGTCTGACAAAGTGAGTCTTATATGCATATACAAATATAAAGCATACTGTACCAATCTACTTGACTACATCTTCACTGCCTTCATCTGCCCAAAAACCTTAATCACAGCTAAGGAAATGAATCTCACAGTAAAATGTTCCCTCTGCACCTTTATGGATGCCATTTTGTCTCAGTTTTTCACAGACAAAATGTGTTTTCTCTCCATTTTGAGATGTTTTCCATTGTATTAGACTGTGAACTATGTCTTGAACTGTGTTTCTCTGAAATTAGGATTATTCACCATCAGGACAGCCTTACGGGACAGACATTTTCTATCATCGTGCTCCTGGACCGATTCATTGAAACCGGTGAGGCCGACTCACTAATTTTGTTTTGTGAGGAGAGAATAGAAATTAACTACACTCTAACCCAGGCCAACATACTGTATGAATGAGATATAAGATAAGAGAGATACTTTATAAAGATATACAGTGGTGTGAAAAACTATTTGCCCCCTTCCTGATTTCTTATTCTGTTGCATGTTTGTCACACTTAAATGTTTCTGCTCATCAAAAACCGTTAACTATTAGTCAAAGATAACATAATTGAACACAAAATGCAGTTTTTAAATGAAGGTTTACGTTATTAAGGGAGAAAAAAATCTACAAATCTACTGTGTGAAAAAGTGATTGCCCCCCTTGTTAAAAAATAACTTAACTGTGGTTTATCACACCTGAGTTCAATTTCTGTAGTCACCCCGTTACATCTGGCGTAAAAGTAACACAGCATTTCAGAAAAAGAACATCATACCAACAGTAAAATATGGTGGTGGTAGTGTGATGGTCTGGGGTTGTTTTGCTGCTTCAGGACCTGGAAGGCTTGCTGTGATAGATGGAACCATGAATTCTACTGTCTACCAAAAAATCCTGAAGGAGAATGTCCGGCCATCTGTTCGTTAACTCAAGCTGAAGCGATCTTGGGTGCTGCAGCAGGACAATGACCCAAAACACACCAGCAAATCCACCTCTGAATGGCTGAAGAAAAACAAAATGAAGACTTTGGAGTGGCCTAGTCAAAGTCCTGACCTGAATCCTATTGAGATGTTGTGGCATGACCTTAAAAAGGCGGTTCATGCTAGAAAACCCTCAAATAAAGCTGAATTACAACATTTCTGCAAAGATGAGTGGGCCAAAATTCCTCCAGAGCGCTGTAAAAGACTCGTTGCAAGTTATCGCAAACGCTTGATTGCAGTTATTGCTGCTAAGGGTGGCCCAACCAGTTATTAGGTTCAGGGGGCAATTACTTTTTCACACAGGGCCATGAAGGTTTGGATTTTTTTTCTCCCTAAATAATAAAACCCCTCATTTAAAAACTGCATTTTGTGTTTACTTGTGTTATCTTTGACTAATAGTTAAATGTGTTTGATGATCAGAAACATTTTGTGTGACAAACATGCAAAAGAATAAGAAATCAGGAGGGGGGGGGGGGCAAATAGTTTTTCACACCACTGTATTAAACTTCCATAACACACAGCTGTGCTTCGTCCACAGCAAACCGGCAAGGCTAACCAAACACCTGACTAGTCGCTGGCTCTCGGTTCTACTACACTTATTTATCGTTGTAAGGATCCACATGCAACTCTTTGTGGTCAGAGGAAAATCGTTTAAGAAAGTGAAACCGGTTTTACTCTCAATAAAGGCAAATCAACAGGTCGTTTTTAAACACACACACAATTGGTGAGGTAATTCTTCTCAATAGGTCTTACTGAATATAAAGACGATGATGTCTCTCTCTCTCTCTCTCTCTCTCTCTCTCTGCATGTGGAGCACCATGGCTGGAGTGTATTTTCACCCAGATGACAGTGCTGCGATGAGAGGACGAGAACAAATGAATGCAGCTTCCCTCCATCCAGCCCTGCTCTCCCACTATCACACCACACTGCTGACGAATGCCATGTGTGTGTGTGTGGGTGTGTGGGTGTGTGTGTGTGTGCTGGGGGTTAAAAAAAACAGATAAGGAAGATGCACGGACTCATGGTAAGCTTACTGTACACACACACTCATACAACATATGAGTCAAAACATATGCATTCAGCACTCCCCTTTCTCATTCCCTCATCATCTCTATATTCTCTCTCTTTATTTTCTATACGTGCCGCGCTCTCGCCGAGGAAAGAGAGAAGGATGGCCTTGGCGCGCTCTAAGACAAAGGGAATTCTCCTGCAATTTGGCTGGTAATCAGGAAGCAGCAGCTGGGTCAGGAGGCTGCTTTTCTTCGCCTAATGCACAAAGCCATTCTCTCCCTTTCCTCCTGGACATCAAGGAGTCATTTACCAAACATTTATCTTTTTTAAAAAGCCATTATGCCGTGTTACCGTGCTTGATTGTTTCTTTATTGAATTTGCCCAGCCTCGATACTGCGTAACGCTTCAGGTCTTGGCGAAATGATCTTTTTTTTCTTCCCCCCCCCCCTCCTCCTCTACCCGTCTCTGTCTCTCCATCTCTCTTTATCTCTGTAGATCACGAGTACACTGGCAGGAATGGGTCATAAAAAAGCGGGGTGACAGGCTGTAAGAGCGCGCGTAGAAAGAGAGAGAGGGAAAATAAAATCTGCCCGACCATGGCGAGAGCGTGCTCGAAAAACACGGTTATTACCGTCGTCGTGCCATCGCTGATGTCTTTCGTTTGTGTGCTTACAGTAATAATCAAATGCGGCCTGACCGGCGGACAGCTCTATGCGTTATTACTGAAGATAAAGCAAGACTGGAACAAAATAAACAACGGCTGCTTAGAGCTCCGACGTGACATTAGGTTTTGTTTTACTCGGTGTACAGGAAATAAAATAAAATAAAAAAAAAGAAAAGAGTCGGGCAAATTAACTTGGCATCGAGGTGACAGTGTGATTGAATTAACCGAAAAACACCCAGACGTTGATTATTTTCAATAGTTAAGTGTTATTTTTATAATGTTTTGGAAATGAAGCGTTTGCGGATCAGCTGAGTTATTATGGCACGCTGAAAAAATTATTCATGTATCGTAAATACAAGTATAACACGTCGTGTAAACAGTAAACTGTACCGCAAACTCAAGTAAAATACGTAAGTGAAGCAAAAGTAATTGTATGACAATGTATGTTTATATTAAACCTATAAATTATTAAATTAAACAGAATCAAGTACTATATAGAGATATATTTTATTTATTGACATCGATTATGATATTATTAAGATATTTCTATTTATTCATTAATTTATTTATTTTTGACATTAATATAACAAAAAATGCTTTTAAAATTAATGGATTAATTTTTCTTAACTATAAATGTTGGACGATTTTTAAACCTTATTGTTTAAGAAACAAACAAACTCCCCAGGAGGAAATTTTTCTTTGTTACAATTTCTACATTTAAACAAGAATTTCAACAAAAAATTGACAAATATTGTAATATAATGTCATGATAATGTGAAAGTCAATATTTTGCAGAAAGTTACTTAATATAATGTCATTTTACTTCATGAATTTTAACTTTAGTATTGAATCTTTGCTGTGGTAGTTTAAAATGCGACATAAATCACTCAGGGAAGATTTCTATGCACAAAGGAAGCTGAAGACATGTTGAAAAAACAAACAAACAAACAAACAAACAAAAATACAAGAAAACAAAAACATGGCAAAATCTGAACGCGCTCGTCATCGTGGCGGTTTTTCCCCGACGACATAACGCACCACTGGTGAGGATATTTTCTGATCGTACCATTATGCTGTCAATCAAATCCATCTGCAAAGTAGTACTGAAAATAAAATCCTTAAGAAAGCACAAACACACACACACACACACATACACACATACACACACACAGCCTGTTTTCCTCCCACTGAGCCGTGATTCAATTTACTTTTGCTAGACAAGTCCAGAGCCACTGTACACCTTCTGTTTAAGCTTGTTACTTTGCCTACAG
Organism: Channallabes apus; assembly: GCA_030522415.1. Taxonomy (NCBI): domain Eukaryota; kingdom Metazoa; phylum Chordata; class Actinopteri; order Siluriformes; family Clariidae; genus Channallabes; species Channallabes apus. The sequence goes on along the minus strand of CM060118.1, from coordinate 7,851,223 downwards.
GCTTGGTTTAGGCGGGACGCTTTTCTCCCTAAACGTCAGGGGCAATCGGTATGTGAAATTCACCGCGTTAGCCGCGACTCGGGGTGCTGTGAGGATGCCACACTCAATAAGGGCGCTATGACGGAAGCAGTCGGGTGCTGCCGAGAGAAACCAAGTGCCTCTCGAGGCTTTACGTGGAAAAAAAACCCCAGAGATGCGTGCTGGCTTTAAGCTGGCCTGACAGCACAGGAAATGAAGAAGCGGAGAGCAGGAAAAGTTGATCGCAGAACTCTCTCGTGCACTCGGATGCTCGTTAGTCAAAAGGGTCATGGCGCGAAAAAGGACGATGCAGAAAGCCTTGGGGGAAAAAAAAACAACAACAAAAAAAACGGTCTGGTACGCAAAACTCTAGAAAACTGTCACGGAGCTGTCGTGTGTTCTGCATCTTCTGTTTACTGATTTCCAGACTTTCTCCTCCGCTTGAGCTGGTCAGTATCAGTTCTCAATATCGAACTCACCAGAAAGCCAGAAGGACACGTGTACAATTTTAAGCTTCATACTTGTCTTCAGCTTAACGTCCAACAGCTGTCAGTTTCCCAAACGCGTAACAGATGAGCAGGTGTTTCTGACAAACAGATCTCTGGTATTTAATTATCAGGAAAAAATATGGAGGATGGTTTTCTTCATCTGAGAGTCTGGTTTCTTCTCACATCAGGGAGAATTTCCTCCGCACTGCCACCTCTGCATTGCTCATTATATCTAAATCTGGATTTCTCTAAAGCTGCTTTTTTGTTCAAAAGAAAAATACTGAAATTTACCGTTACATCATCGTCTCCTCGGTTCCTAAACATTCTGTGTAATCTCTGTGAATTCTGGATTCTGGTTGGCTGGTAGGTATTGATGAATTTTGCTTGGTTGTCAAGAGAAAGAAAAGAAAACAAGAACAAAGAGAGTCTGTCACTGTAGTGACTTATTTCGGCTTATTTTAGGACCTAACTTGTTTTGCGGATGTTCCACAACATTAAATGTAACTACACTCCACAAACAGTGCTACTAGAATGAAGAAAAGAAACAAACAAACCAAAAAAATCTTAAAGCTTGTATAAAAGCCGAACCACAGGAAGATCATGAAGGGTTTTAAACTACACTGTAAAAATATAACATCTGAGCAACTCGAAATGTGTTGAATCTAGTAAACTGTATCCCATATTCTTCTTCTTTTCCTTCTTATTATTATTACGGTATAATGAAATAATTATTATGAGCTTTACATTTTCTTCTTCTATTGGCATGATAATCTTTTTAGAATGCATTCCTAGAAAGCATCACAAGTATGGATCAACAGAAGAGTAAAAATGAAAGATTAAAATATTAAAATAAGTCGAGAAACAGGCGTAATAATTAAATCTTATAATAAGAAACAGAATATACGTTTCACTAGAGCCAGGAGACTTTCACTTGCTAAGACGTTGTGTTTCGCAGCGTAAACCAAAAAAATATACATGACTGTCATTTTATAAATAAATAAATACTTATTATATAAATTATATATATATATACAAATAAATTACATAAAAAGAAGCAAGCTGTGTTTTTTACAAACAGAGTAATTGAACTGACTTTAAAAGTCATACCTTAAACAAAACTTAACAATTAGGGGGGAATATTATTATTATTATTATTATTAATAATAATAATAAAAATAAAAATAAATCTTTAAACAGCACCAAAACGTGATGTCTAAAATTAAGGCATAAGTTGCATTATTATATTTAAGCATTATCTATTAAAATAAAGTAAGCAATCTTTTTCCTCTGCTTTAATAGTTACTTGTTAGATTTACTGTAATATTAGTTGAAATAAATAAGATGTTTTTTCTGTTCATTAGATATTTTCTTAAGTCAAACATGCCTGTTATTTTATTGATGTTTTACTGATATATAAATTATATCTATATATTTATTTCTGTAAAAAAAATACGACTCATTTCCCAAGAACAGATTTTTTTTAAACAATTTATTCTGCTTAAAAAGTAAACACGTAACTTTTTTTTCTTATTTTCTCTGCTCATATGTACGGTTAAAAAGTATGCCATTCTTTTAAGTATAATAAAAAAATAATAAAAAAATAATAATAATATATAAAAAAAATTATAAAAAGCATATAAATAAACTGTTGCCTGCCACTGTGATGGAAGTAGATCAAAACACTTTATGATGTGCAGTTTTTAAATATATATATATATATATATATAATGAATCACCTTCATGTTGGTATAAAGACATGAAACACAGAAACTTTTACTCTTTATAGTCCTGAGCTTCCGAATAAATAACAAGCTCGCATTTTACATGGTGCATTTTACATATGGCCATCTTAAAAAAAAATTGTTTGGTTTTCTTATTCCTACATGGAAATAATTACAGCATCTAATCATGATTTGAGAACGGAGTCCAATTTTGTAATTATTGCTTTGTGTAATCATCCTTGTATCCGTTTTAGCGGATCCGCTTCAATAAAGACATCCTCCTGACTCACATCTGTTCCGCTGTGATAGTTAGCAAGGTACAGTATGCTGAGATGTGTGATTCCAAAGAATAATAATAATAATAATAATAATAATAATAATAATAATCACAACAAAGATGATAAAATCTGTGCGTGTCAAAGTTGGCATGATGACGGAGGACGACAATCTGTCTGAACATCTGAACGTCGCCTCGTTATTTCGTCTGGTTTAACTGTGTTAAACTCTCCTCGCTGATCGTCCTGAGTAATAGAGGCATGCATTATTCATGCGACCCCTCTCTCTTAATCATCGGCAGCTGTTTTAGATCGTCTCGCGTTGGACGAACTCTGCGAAAACGCTCACTTTTCTAAGTGGAACAACTTTGGCGTGAGCGAAAAAAGAAATCCAGGGGCGATGAACATGATCAGGAGACATTATGAATCGGAGAAGCATTCGTTTATTTGTCTGTGGAACAGTTTTGCTACAATAATCCCGACATTACAGAAGTGGAAGTTAAAAAAAAATAAAAAATAAAAAAAACACCCTAACTGGTTTAATGTCAGTTGCGTGCTGTTTACGGCCCCACTCGGCGATGTTAGTTTCTCAGCAGGGTGAGAGAGAGACGCGGAAACTCATTAGCGCACTCTGATGGGAGTAAATGTATGCCTTTAGCAAGAGAGTAACCTCACACTGTACACACACCGCGTGAGAGCGTCGGCAAGCCGCGAAAGAGAGAGCGAGAGCGGGAGATGGAGATCATCTTACTTTCCTTTGTGCAAGGCTTCGAATAACAAGGCATTAAAAGTAAGTGCGTGTGTATGAGCGTGTTAAAGGAACAAAAAAGGAGAACAAAGAACACGCATATAACTCTCGGAACACGTGCTTATACGCGTACAGATAAAAAAACAAAAACAATAAAAAATACGCTTTTGGGGACTTTAAAAGTATGAAACATTTTTAATACGGACATAAAAAGGTCTTTTTTTTGTTTGTTTCGAAATATGCATGATTTGTAGAAGTATTGCTGAAACCTAATTCACGTGCATAAAAATCACATGATCACAACAATCAGTCCTGTGTAAGCTCGACTCATTATCGAGTGTTCAGTGGCACTTATAATTCCGTTTCATCTATAATCGCAGAATCTGTTACCGTTTCCCTGCATCTCTTACCTTTCAGCTCTGTGTTTCTAACTCACATATTATAACGAGATCTAGTCACCTGACTAAATGCCTAAATATTATAATGAACACAAGTCACGTGACATTAAAAACTTATGCCTTTTAGAAACATATGTGCAAAATTTGTCAATTCCTATTATGACTTAGTGATTTTATTTTACCATGTTTATTTTAGAGGGAATCATGTTAGAGAAAAAAAATATATATATATTTTTTTTTTTTACTAAATAAATACTTTACTCATTACAAAGTCCGCAGTTACAATTAGGGATCCTCAATTCGATTTTCAACTGACAACCGCCGTTCGTTATCCGAACATTAACCGTTAACTGATCCGATTAGAATTAGATTGAAATGAAAATAGAACTGAGGAGTGTCTGATTAAATATACAAACATTTTTTTTCCAGTTTTTATTTTAACATGAACAACAGCACACAGAACACATCAAGAACAGAATCTGGATTCACACATCGTCAGATTTTCACGCACCTGCAGCGTTTCCGACAACAGAGAAAAATAAAGTACTATAAATAAAAAGAATAAAATAAATAGGCCTGCACTAAATATTTGTTACTTAAATAACAAATTAAGATTACAATGAATTTTTTCAGACATTGGCTACTAAGTTTTTCGGTTTAAAAAAAATAGCAGGCCTGCCTCAAACCACAAACTGTCCAGTTTTTATTTTAAAAAAGTAACATGTCAACGTGCTGTGGGGATATTCTGGAGCGCAACCTAAACACCCTCTCAGACGGCACAGATGTCCCAGGAATGCAGCGATAACGTTCACTTGCTTTCCACCAGTCTGGAGCATGAATATCCAAAGAGGACGGATTGTCTCTCATATACATAAATGTCCACCTCTGCTCCATAATCAGTGGCTTCTTTTCTCTTGCTTTATTTTGCTTGCCAGGAAAAATACGTGATAACGCCACATGAGTTAACAAATATATGTGTATATTTATGCCGCAAAACTTTATACTACTACTACTACTACTACTACTAATACTAATAATAATAATAATAATAATAACTAGAGAGCAAAAATTCCTGAAGAAATTTTAAGTGTGCCTATGCGGCTGCCGGGTCACTTCTAATGTGTGCGGCATCATAGACAGAACTATGATGTCATAGCTGATGCTGGTCTCAAAGCCTGGTGTACGAGATATTTTGGGACGGTTTTCGGGGATCTGTGGGAAAACCGTGTGACGAATCCCCACCCAAAAGTGATCGCACACCATTCCCGATCGAGCCGCACGAAACGGTGTAACATACATGAGGGTCGTCTCAAAGCTGCGGGGCGAGAAACGGTCCAAAAATTTAGGCGGAAGAATAATAAATGGATTTCGGGGCATTTCTGGGGGAGGAGTAATACAGTAAGTGCGCCTAGGCACACTTAATTAAAAAAAATAAAAATAAATAAATAAATATATATATATATATATATATATATATATATATATATATATATATATATATATAACGTTTAAAACCGTTTAACTGATTCATTCTTTTGGTTAACGGTTAAACGGTTAATAAACGGTTAAAAAACGGTTACAATTGTAATAAATTACATGCAATGCTTAGAGATTAAATATAAACCAAGTAGATCCAATACAATGTGACCAAACACTTTGTTTGTTTGTTTGTTTACTCCAAATTAAGGTTAGAAGATATGATGTACAGTATATGACAATTTAAAACATTAACAGTTTAACATTTAAAGAACGTGTCTCAAAACAAGCGCAACACTAGTACTGAAAGTTTCTTCGCGTGATTCGTGAGAATTGTGGTGTAATATTTTTGTGGAATCTCTCTCTCTCAGACACACACACACACACACACACCTACATACAGTTCCGTTCCTGTTGATATTATTTAGCTCCATTTCATTTATAGTTTTTCTAACAGTGAAGCCAAATTATAAATCATCATCTCCTAGTTACAGTATGTTCACTGTTTACTACACGGTCGTCATGGTAACCTGGTTTACTACATCCCTTGGACACAGTATAAAACACTATCTTTAGACGTATTCGAAACTTTAAAAACCCGTTCACTTCACTCGTTACGGGTGAAAGCACAGACAGAGACACTGACGAGGAGCGACGCGGCTAATCGTATCGTCATTTTGTTATATCTTATTATTCGGCAAACTTTTCAAGGCTGACTTCGAGGCGACGTCGTCTCCACACTCTTTAATATCTCCCTCATTAATGAACGCTTTCCTCATCATTTCCCGCTGTCTTTCTCATGTACGATCACTTTGTCAGGGATTTGTTTAAGCTGACCGAGTTAATTTGTTTCTAGACTAACGTTATGCCAAACACCAGATCCGTGATTCGGAGTATATTTGCTGAGCTGCTGTTGCTGGTAGGAATAATAAATGTGAATATTTGGGCTGATATTCCTGTTTCATAAGCTGTTTAAAATTACGCCGCTCTCATTTCTCGGTCCGTTTCCAAAAATGAGGAGCGATCACCGTGTGTCGGCGATTAGCCCCGATGGCGTTAGACATCGCTCACATCCGATTACATCATCGCTCAGTCCTAATTCACGATGCAATTTAGCTCGGTTTGAGACGAGGTTCGGCTAAGAACTCAGAGCAGCTGTCGGACAGGAGATGCGAATGTAATGCCTTTGTTTTTGTTAAATTCTGGATTCTGACTGGTCTTACGGGAAGGTGTTGATTTATTTTCTATAGCAGCAGCTCTGACAGTCATGCAACTTTAAAATCTCAAACATCAATGCAGTCTTTATAACATCCTATTGTTTCCTTGGCAACAATATCATCGTTTTATTCATGCTGTCCCCAGTTTTGTGTATAATTTCAGACTTTTATTTTGACATGTCATGCTGATTGTTTCTGTTCACCAATTTATTTATTTTTTAAAATTAGTACGGATCTCATCTCACTCTTCGTCTATACCACTTTATTCTGTATTTTCTTGGGACAACAGGACTAATCAGTGCTGATTGTTGTGCATCCAAACGGTTGAGATGTCACTTTGTGGTAAAAGTATCAATATATCTAACAATATTAATAAAACAAACAAACAAACAAACAAAAAAAGCACATAAAATGCTACACTTTTGTGTGTCTGGTGGAATAACACACATTGTTTGGGGCATTAGAGACACTTTAGTTTTTATTGTATTCTCATACTATGAAGCAACTAAAATAATAAATAATAAACACACTATTTAAAGACAGATGGATTTTCTAAGCAAATCAGAGTGGTAGAAATGACTCCGGTTAAGTCTGAGATAATTTTCGCTATGTTACAGTGACGCAAAAATGTGCTCTACCGAATGGTTGAGAAGAATGCCGAAGAGTTAATTCATTCAAAATCGCGGCAAATCACATCAATATCACTGTGGTATAAGAATAATAAGAGTTTTCGTATAAAAGCCTGACACAAGGTTTTTGTGTTATAATAATAATAATAATAATAATAATAATAATAATATACTTCATAAACAGATCTGCATGTAACTACATTATATTTCTTACATCATTATTAAAAATATTAGGAAAAGCATTGTGTTGTTGTAAATAATTAAGTGTGTTTTTTTTTATTGAGATAAAGTTATTTGTTTTATTTCACCTAAATTTTATTTGTATGGAGCTTTTAACATTATTGCAACATTACGATGTAGAAAAGCCTGGATGTGCGAAGAGAGAAGAATACACACGGATGATTATTATACGGTGCTATAAACTTGTGTTGTTTGTGTGTGTGTGTGTGTGTGTGTGTGTGTGTGTGTGTGTGTGTGTGTGTGTGTGTTAGACCACCCCTTGGTTTCTGAGCACCATTTCCAGCCATAGCAAGTGGCTGTCAGGGCAAAGGCCCCCAAGGCTCATGGGTAATGATGCGTCTCAGCATGAGGACTTTAAGTAGAGCTCCCAGTCAGTGCAGTGTGTATCTGTGGTGTGTGTGTGTGTGTGTGTGTGTGTGTGTGTGTGTGTGTGTGTGTGTCAGAGAGTCAGTGGGTGCTCACTTTAGAGCGCTCTCATACTCGCATTGGAGAGAAACAACAATGCTGTCAAAAGGAGGCTGCACACACACACACACACACACACACACACACACACATACACAGGTCACTGTGGTAACACACTCGAGATGAACAGAGGGAGAAAGAGAGAGAGAGAGAGAGGTTAAGAAGTGAGAGGTGATGAAAGGGAGGTAAAAATGAAATAATGAAAGGTGTAAATTCACAAAAAAGAAAGGAAGGACAAATGGCAGAGAAAATAAAGAAAGATAGGAGGAGTTAAAAATAAAAATAAGACAAGCAGAAAAAAGGTAGGAAGGCAAAGGAGTAATGAAAGAGAAAAAGAGAGAGAGAGAGTGTGTTGTTAGAAGTGAGGAAAGAGGTAAAAAAGAAAAAGGTAAGGCAGCAAGACAAAAAATAATGAAAGGTGAAAAGAGGGTGAGAACAGAATGAAAGCGTAGGAATGAAATTTAGAGAAAAAGGAATATGATGATTAAGACTGAAAAAAAAGTTTTTAAAAAGTGAGAGCGAGGGTAAGAAGGCGCAAGAGGAAATAAAAAAAAGTAAATGAGAGAGAATTGGGGAATCTTGAATTAAAATATTAGGAATATAAAAAAAATTAAAGATTGGAAAACAAAAAAATAAAAGAGAGAGAGAGAGAGAGAGAGAGAGAGAGAGAGAGAGAGAGAGAATTGAGTTGGAAAGTGAGAAGTGAAAGAGAAAACAAGAAAATTTTGAGGCAGTAAAATAATAATACGGTGAATACTGTATGAGTGATATGAGAGAGGCTAGGAATAAAAAAAAAGGAAAAATGGAATAAAGAAAAATGGCAGAATGAGAGAAAAGGTAATAGAAGGAATAAACAGGGGGGGAGAGAGAGAGAGAGAGAGAGCGATGCAAAACAAAGATGGAAATAGGAGAAAGATAAAAAGAGGAAAAGAGATGGGGAGGTAAAACTGAGACAGAATGAAAGGAAAAAGGTAAGGATGATTAAAACCAGGAATTAAAACGAGAGAAAGAAATAATGGAAGGTGACTAAAGGAAAGAGAAGAAAGGAAAACTGATACAGAGAGACACTAGGGAAAAGATAAAGAGAGGAAATACAGTATGAAAATGCAGAAAAGTAAAAAAAGATGAGGGTAAAACAGACGTGAGGAAATGAAAAGAAAGAGAAAGGTAGAATGATGAAAGAGAGAGCGGGAGAGAGAGAGAGAGAGAAAGAGAAAGATGAAGGGAGTATAAGGCATTAGATAAGATGAGTAATTCTAAGGAAGCGACCCTGATCTGGACGTGCACCGTGCGTTCATGTCCACTAGAGGGAGTTCACTGATCTGAAGTGTCACCCCAGCACACATCCATACAACCACACACAGAGACAGAGAGAGAGAGAGAGAGAGAGAGACAGAGAGAGAGACAGAGAGAGAGAGAGCGTCTGGTGCTTCAGTAGTTCCTCAGTGTTTCGTCTCACTTCCTGAAGTTCATCACACAGCAGCGTTTCAGTAAACAGTGTGATGGATTTAATCTGTGGTTAAAAGGTGAAAGATGAGATCGCTGTTTGTTTTCTGGCCCGACGCCAGGCTGTTTAACGCCGTTTTAATCGCGCTTGTTATTACTGAAGGTTATACGCGGTTCTGCATCCGCGGTTCTGCATCCGCGGTCCAGCCTCGGCTATAACAGACGTAATGTAGGTCTTTATCTTCTCCTATAAATTACTGTCCGCGGAATAATCACGGAAATGTAAGTCCAGTATCATTCAATACCTCGGGATATCATCACTTCCATATTTATTGGCACCCAGTACAGTAATGTAAACCAGTATCCTGATCAGGGATGTACAATACAATATACACCCACTGATAATCCGTTCCACTTGTCTTGTGTTGGATCATAGGGAGGTGTGGAGTCTATCCCAGGACACACACACACACTCAATTACGCACTACAGGCAATTACAGCACATGTCTGTGGAGTGTGGAGTGTGGGACGAAATCCATCAAGCACTAAAAGAACATGCAAACTTCACAGAGCTCGGAGGAGACAGCGCTAACCACAATGCAGCTTCCACCATCCTGTCAACCCTGTCAGCAAAGTGCTTAAGATATTAAAATACTGCTTAGAAGGCTGTGAGTTCACATCCCAGCACCACAAAGCTAGTACTGTCGGGCCCTTAAACAAGGCCCTTAAACGTCAACTGATCAAATGTAAGTAAATCCAATAAGGGTGTGTATACAAAATGCTGTAAATGCTGTAAAGAACATGGATGGGATGCATCACAGTCGGTTACAGTGGAGTGGAGTTCTGGTTACAGCTCGACTAGGTCCATTACAGTAATTGGACTATTTACTAGTACTGTACTGATTTTGTTATATATGTTTATCATGTCTGCATAATTATGTACAAAATCATTCAATATTTATTATATATAACTTGAAAAATGTATAAATAAATAACATTACAAGAGAATATACTGTATGCATGGCTGTAAAGAAATTAAATATAGTACAAGACAGACCAGTTTTCAGATGGAAACAAAAAACCTAATGTACGCTTCTGGGATTTGCATAAAAATATAAAGGAGCGCGTGTGACAAAGTTACCAGAAGAACTCATATTCTCCAGCAAGCTCAGTAAAACCTAACAATTTTCTTATAAAACTGCACAAATCTGTGTCTAAAACTCCTGATTTTAAGCAATGAGTTTTCACTCCAAATATTGACTCTTTTTTTATTACTATTTATTGCTCTTTATTACTCTTTTTATAAGTTTCTTTTACAGTATACAAAAATGTTTTCAAAATCGTCTATTGCTTATGCCATATTTTTGTTTGTGCCCAAGACTTTTCCACAGCACTGTAAGTAAAACAGCTGTTAGGTTTTACTGAGCATGCTGGAGAATATGAGTTCTTCTGGTAACGTTGTCACACTCGCTCCTTTATATTTTGTGGCAAATGCATCTTCATGATTTGAATATTTGTAATGTTGATTTGTTAAATAAACTAAGTTAAAGGTCCTAAATCATACTAGTTTTATTTTTAAACAAGTGAACTAAAGGATGTGTGTTAACGCCCCAACAGAAATACTTCTAAAATACAGCATAATTTTCATAACTCCCTCTGTTTCACTCCTCGTCCAAACATGCCATTTCAGTGTCTACTGTATGTAAAAGAGCTACTGCTGACATTAGGAGGAAAGATCTAACAAGGACTTTTTCAAGCTGTGACTAATATGAAAATGTAAACGAGATAAAAAGCAGGGGATGTTTACACTTGTTTACACAAACAGAGGAATCCCATCTGAATATGGGTTATTGATTAATATCTAATAATGAAACAGTGAGCATGATCGGTCCTTTGAATAAACAAAAGGTGGCTTTTTTTTTCCTTTACATGTGAATCTCCACATAAGCTCGTATTTATCTTCAAGTTACAGTATTTTTGCTAAATATTTTCACTTTTAATGCCGCTGTTTTGGGTTGTCACGTTCGTATCGTTGCCGTGACGATGGCTCACCTCACGGCTGTCCCTCTATACAGAGCGAGCTCCTGTATATAGCAAATCATAACGGAGTGACACGCGGAATGACTTTATTAAAAGCTAGGGATGGCATATGGAGCATGGGTGGATCACTGAGACAGAATCGGGGCAGACGTGACCGCCTGCGGATGCCTCTATAATATAAAGTACATACTTAAGGAGTGCAATTATTATTCTAACAAAGAGAGAGCAAAGGAGAGGGGAAGAGACAAAGAGAAAAAGAAAGTGACAGAGATAAAGACAGATAGGGAAACGCCACAGGAGAGAGCAATCCAGACAGAGTAAGACAAAGTGAGAAGGCGGGGGAAAAAAAAGAGAGAGAGAAAGAGAGAGATAGAGAGAGAGATAGAAAGCTCAGAGAGTGAATGATGCTCAGAATGAGGGTCTGATTAAGGAGTTATGAGAATGCCGCGTGACGGCGCCGGCTGGCCGTGAGAAATTACACAGCGATTTGTGCCGTGATTAACCTGACGTGATGGAACAAACAGATGGACGTCTAATGAAAGAGAGAGAGAGGAAAATAAAAGGAATGGTAGAGAATGGTGTGATGTTTCCCCTCCGGTCACCCTGAGGATTCATTTGTTGTTCGGATGATAATTGGATCGTAGCTTTAACAAGTCTAATGAGCGTTTGTGTCAGAGTTTGTAAATCATGGGTGTGAGAGATGATTCTCGCCTCGACCTGTTTGCCATTTTTTTCCACCAAAAGAAAAAAAAAAGAAAAAAAGAACAACTAAAGGTGAGAAAGCCACCTCATCTCAGCGTGTCAGTCTTTCCTAAAAAATACGGCCGTGCTCTCGGGGAGACGGAGAGGCGGGAGTATTTTTTATTTATTTTCTTTTTTTTTATGCACTCTGTCTGACTCCAGGTCTGAAGCTAATTAATCTCGTGCTAATGCTAATGTACTGACTTGAACCCTGAGAGTGCAGACAGCATTAATTGCATTACTAACCTCAGGAAGGAGAGCTATGAAGAACCGAGGCCAGATACCGAGACCTCATTTCTTTAATCGAAGTATTTGGCAGAGCAGCGTAAATCTGCGAGAGCGGTGAAGGGGCAAGTGAGGGGAAATCTGAAAACCCTGAGCACTGACTCAGATTTTTTTTGTGCCATTTCTTTTTATGGGTTTAAATATTAAATAAAGGCTATAAATAAATAAATCTCTGCCGTTATAATGTATGAGCATGTAATTGGTCAGTGATAGCTTTCTGTGTCTTTGTCTTTGCGTGTGAAGATTTTGTATCGAAATGATAGTTTCAGTGGCCAATGCGCACCAAGAAATCCTCTCCCACATCATTAGGCCACGCCCACCATCCAGATTCCATCTCTATCACGTGTATTAAGATTCATCAGACCAGGCTAAATTCCTCTTTCATCATCACAGACTCTTTTTGGGGACAAAATCAGCGAACGATCATGAATTGCATTACAGATCAGATTTAAAACTTTACAACCAATATATAGGCGGCATTCAAGTGAAAGCGGGACTTCCAACAGAACAAAAAAAACTCTTATTATTCCTCTATATAATCCCCTGCTACACTAATGCACTCATCCCAGTGTTTCTCTAGGGCTTGGATACCATCAAGGTAGAATGTTTTCTCCGGAATACGCCGGAGCCACGATCCTTCTGCCTGCTTCATGTCTGAAACGTCGGCCTCCCAGGAACTCCCAAATATGTGGAAATAGCTTGGAGAATCATACTGTACTGTGCTTGAAGTCATTTTTTCTCCCAGAAATTTCTTCAGAAATCCTGGTTTGATTTGAACACACCTCATAAATATATCACTTTGCTTTTTTTTTCCCCCGTACATCAATATTTTGATGGTAAAGAAAGATAATATTGGTCGTGAAAAATATTTGAATTAGCTACAGATAATATTTATTTCATACGGTCAAATATTTGTTTTTATAATAAATTTTATTCATATCTACTAAAACTAGAGTCTAGCACATGAGAAGAACTAATAGTGATGCAAAACTGGCAGACATGTCACTGATAATGAATAATACAATTCGCTCAAATTGAACGAAGGCTGCTGGTTTTGTGACTGTCCTTCATCTTAACCTGTTATTTATAGACAGAGGAATGAAAAGATTTTTAGGGGGGGGGGGATTGGGGGTGGGGGGTGGGGGGTGTGGGGGTGGCACGGGGTGCTGCAAGGCCCTACTGCAAACTGAGAAAACTAGAGAAGAAAAAGCGAGAATAAGGAACCCGGACTGACGGCGGGGCGTTAAACGAGGAAATGATAATGAATAGTATGAGTGAGTTAGAATAAATGAGGCATGCCTGAACACAAATAAAATTAGAATAATTGTGGAATCGAAAGAAAAGTAAACAAGATCAACATCTCAACGTAAAATTAAAGATCAGAACCGTTAAACACAATGCGCGGAGATTAAACCGAGCGTGCGCGGATAAACAAAATAAACAAATCAAGCTGAAGAGCTGACACGAGACGAGGAATTTGTATGACAAGTGTTCAGATTTTTCTGTCTTGCTGCCGAGAGACACAAACACTAAAGACAGAATTTTCTCAGATTAGATGTGCTGAAATCATATAAGATAATATATTAGTATACTGTATTTGTTATTTCTGTAACACAATTAAAAAAAAAAAACATTGCAGATAGATATGATAGATTAGTGTTTAGCACTGTCACCTCGCACCTCCAGCGTGAGGGGGTTCAAATCCCACCTCCGGTCTGTGGGTGTGGAGTTCACATGCTCCACGGGACTCCTTTGTGTCCTCCTACGGTCTAATGATTATTACAGTGTTTCGAAATTGCCTCTAGTGTGTGTGTGAGTGTGTGTGGAAGAAGGGTAAAAATCTGTGGGACATTCAGACTCGGTACACACTAAATGAGGATAATATTCATTAAAATGATGAGTAATATTGTCTTGACCTTGCACATCTACTGTTAATCTATAAAAAAAAATAAAATAATACTTTTGGGGGCCTCCGAGTGTCAGTGGTAAAGTGCTCGCTCTATGCTGGAGGGAGCTGATTGGCCGAGCTCTCTCAGAGGGGAGGGGCGAGAGATACTTTGAGCTCTCGCATCAATCACAGTCAGTCATGGGCAGCTGGCAGGTGTCACGTGGCTCTGAGGAAACACGTGAGTGTCTTTGGCTCTCTCTGATTGGTAATGTGGAAATGCACCAAATGGCGGCTGGGAATTTGATACGACTAAATAAATGGGAAAGTTTTGTGCAGCCTGTACTTTTAGTATGCTAATTAGGCCCAACCTCCCTTCTGTGGCGCTGAGATCACATGACCTAAGACCTTATTATAATTTTTTTTAATACCATCATGGTGGTCACAGAGTCGACTCAGAACTTTTTACGGGATACGTTGAGAAAAATCTTCACTTGTTTGGGTCTGTGTTTGTTTTGACACTTTGTCATGTGACCGTTTCATTTGTATACTCATTAAATATTCATTAGTGTCTGCCAATCTGGAGATTAACCCAAATATTGATGAAACAGATTCTATAATCTTTAGTGCGTGGTGTAAAGATCGCTAGTGACTCGGCTGTACAGACGTCTAGAGGAAGTTCGTTCCACCGCCTACTGTAGGTGCCAGAACCGAAAACAGTCTAGATACAGGTCTCTGAGAGATGGTGAGACGAGCTGAGCAGTGCTGGAGGATTGAAGGAGAATTGGATGGACCGTTTTGGGCAGCTACAGGACATCATTTTACAACTGATTTTCTAACATTTTATTCATTTTCTATCCCGGTTATCCTGTACAGGGTCACGGAAAGCCTGGATTCTGGTGACTTCAGACACCTTGGACAATGTGGCAATCCATCACAGGGCGGGCAATCACACACACACATACACTTATACACCATATTTCAGAATACTAATCATCCTAATTAATCTGGACTGTTGGAGGAAACCTGAGTACTGTGAGGAAACCCACCAAAGCAATGGGAGAAGATGCAAACTCCACGCATAAACTTCGAACCCTTGACCCTGGAGGTGCGAGGCCACAGTGCTAACGACTACACCACCGCGCCGCCCCCGAAGTAATTTAAAAAACGCGTGAATCGATTCTGAAGCGAAACCCGAGCCAAGTATTCGATTAATCAAACTGACCTACAAAAGACCGATTAAATTCCATAGTTGCTAGTATTCTCGATCTGATTACACGAGCTTGCTCTTTAGATCAGATTTATCATCCACAGTAATAACTTCTTTTTTTCTTTTTTTTTTTCTTTTTACTTAAGCTTGCTTTTCCTAATTATTCCTAGGTATTTTCTTTCTCCTTCTGAAAAACGCTTTTCCAAGGTAGTGCATGATGTCAAGGGGTTTATCATCCGGACCATGTATATGGTTGAGTGCCTCTTCTAAAGCAATTTTCGTTTCGAGGCTCGGGAAGTGTTTAATATCCAGGAGAGGAGCACTGATGCGCACACCAAGAGACTCTGCATAGAAAAACACAAGGCATGCTTCTGGACAGGAACAACATGATCAGATGAGCACTGAGATTGCAGATGGAAGAAGAACAGCAGGAAATCCGGCCTGTAATTTTCTTAGAGGAGGAAAATAGAGACGGAAAAAAATAGAAAGATAAAACAACAACAGCGACATGAACGATCCAGGTGGAAGTAAAAATCACAGTTTTCACCCCAAGACCTCATGTAAAGTTCATTCTCTCAGAATAGGGCTTTAGACACATTTATATTTTTAGCTACAGTATGTATTTTCCTTTCCAAGCCACTGTGAAATCTGCACATGTTCGGTTTTTAAAGCAAAGTTTAATCCGATGTGTTCTGTGTGTTCAGGGACCAGTTCCCCAGGCGGGTCCACATGAAGATTTTACACGCGACCAAAGGTACAGAATGTACCATGTTGTGCCTCAAATTCTAAATAAATAAATAAAAAGTGGACCAGAAGCCGTGGTTTCACTGAGCTACTCATGAAGCCATCATTGCAAACGAATGTATACTTGAGTTGCAATTAAAAGATGTATTCGTCTCATCTTATAGAAGTTTAGATTTTTGGTATATTCAATCATTTGTCAGTTTGCTTTCGGATCATATAGATACAAAATTAATACAGGATCTGTACGGGATGAAACCAGAAGACCTGCCAAATATGATCTCATGTGAATTAGCATTGGCATGAAACTGAAAGAGATGCTAGAACTGGTAAAAAAAAAATGTAAATGTATTGATCGAGTCTGGCTAAAGCCGTCATCGCTGAGGATAGCAAGAAAAAAAAAACATCTTTTACAGAAATGTACAG
Organism: Channallabes apus; assembly: GCA_030522415.1. Classification (NCBI taxonomy): domain Eukaryota; kingdom Metazoa; phylum Chordata; class Actinopteri; order Siluriformes; family Clariidae; genus Channallabes; species Channallabes apus. Next base: position 7,834,774 of record CM060118.1, on the reverse strand, counting down.
TATATTTGAGTTTATTGTAATTAAATATGTTTTTCAGCTTAGATCTTATAGAGGTCTTTAAGACTTTCAGGAATGTGTGCATTTGCTTCACAGGATTGTAAAGATACTTAAAAACTTCACATTAAGCAACACATACCTTTCATTTATTATTGCTGGAAAGATTGTAAATATACTTTTCTTGGCTTCAACATTCTCCAAAAACCATTTAAACACATTTAGAGCGCTCAGAGCAGCTGGGATGTTTTGCACGGTTAGTACCAATTTGCTTGACTGATCACATGAAAGAAACGAGCAGTGTGATTGGCTCGGCTCAACACGCCAGCTTTTGCCCTAAATTGCGGGTTTCGTATCGAGCTTTGTTTATATGTCGGCTTTCAGGTTAAACATTTTGTCAATTTTTTGACAAAAGAGAATAATAATGTGTTGGCGAATAATAATTTGCCGAAAAGATTCAGAAAATGGTGTTTATTGTGTTCTGCTGTCAAACTGTCCATTTGTTGTATAAATATAACGTAAGCCAGTTTGGTTGCTTCGTGATTTGTGTGTGTGTATTGCTGCCGAAATGTTTTCATTTACCTCCAGTTTGTAAAGAATGAAGAATACTGATTAGAAGTCAGAATGAAACACACTGATTATCTGGTGAAGTTTTGCTGTAGTGTTCCCTCTAATGTGAATTTTATTAGACAATGGGGTTAAATACTCTCCCAATTCAATAATCTGTCATCAGCGTTTTGTTTCTGTCTCTCACTCCAGTCTGGGGAGGCGTGTAAACTTCTCAGCAACCAAACAAAGAGCCAGCCTTCTCTCTCTCTCTCTCTCTCTCTCTCTCTCTCTCTTTCTGACCCTGTAAGCTGATTACCAGCAGATGCCATTTTGCATCCTCAAATTAACCAACTGTTCACTGCAACCCAAGCGCATCTAAGCCACTAATAACGATTAGCGTTGAGTGGCTAATGGAGCAGAGACTTTCTCTACTTACAAAGATGTGTTGCTGCACATCACCCCAGATCTGCTCGCCCCTACAGCATGCACTTGCTTTACTTCGGCCCTAATCCAATTTTTTTGTTTGTTTGTTTGTTTGTTTTTACTCTTAGACACATTTAGCTGAGAGCTGTAGCAACAGTGGTCTTGTTTTAAAATGCTTTGCTCGATATAAATGATATAATCTCGCTTTGATAATTCCGGCCAGACCAGCATTCTCAGAATGCTTGAAATTGTTTTTTGTGGTTTTAATTCTCAATTTAGATTTAGGAGAAGAGCCTTTAATCTGATTTGCATTTCATGGCGGGTTCCCCTTTGTGAAACCCGCCTACCTGTGTGCAACTAAAAATCTGTTTGTGTAATACTGCTCTCGTTAAGCCGTGTGTCGAATCATTTGCAGTAGAAACATTTTGCAGAGCGAAGACAGCAGCCTGGTTTGGCACTGTTTTAGCTGTGTGTGTGTGTGTGTGTGTGTGTGTGTGTGTGTGTGTGTGTGTGTGTAAAAGTGATGGATTCATTTCTTGTTCAAATATTTATGTTTCAAGTTTTTTGGTGACGGAAAAAGGACGACTCAAAGAACCAACAGATCGATGGTCTCTTTACCCAGAATCCACTTTCCTGTCTCGAGACAGTCTGTTGTTACAGTTTGTTAATAAAATGCTGGATAAAAATTAAAAGAAAGAAAAAAAATTTTGATGATTTTTCACAAATAATAATAATAATAAAACAATTATAATAAAATCACAATAAAATTAAAATCTGTAATAAACCCTTTACACTTTTAAAGGTTCATCATCAAATCTAATTCAGTTGTTTATCATTTGTTTGTTTTATAGTTCTTTCATTTTGCTTCGTCCTTGTTATGATCCATTGTAACTGAAATAGTTTTCAGGACATCTTGTAAAGTGTATTGCGCCTAAGTTATGACTGATACAGTGAAACCACGGACTGCGAGTAACCCGGTTTGCGAGTGTTCTGCAAGACGAGCAAAGATTTTAAAATAAATTTTGACTTGGAAAACGAAAAATCTTGGTTTACGAGTACCGAGTATCATGTATCACGCGTGTGCTTCTTGTTTTGAGGGTCACGTGATCACAACTGAGCCAACGGTTTTCTCTCTCTTTTGCTGCGGAATTGTGGGTAATCGTCTCCGCTGCTGGGTCTTAGTGCTCGTCTTTTACTGGTATAATCAACATCCGAGCAAGTTGTACGTTGCACATTTGTTTTATTTTTACCTTATATTTTGTGCTAATTATTTCTATGTATTTATTTTTCGGGGGGGGGGGGTGGGCTGTTGAACAAATAATTTGAGTTTCCATTATATCTTATGGGAAAATTTCATTTGGTTTACGAGTGTTTTGGAATACGAGCCGCTTGCAGAATGAATTATGCTCGTAATCCAAGGTTCCACTGTATTATGCAACATTTTCTTCCTACCGAGGAATCTGATTGAACAACATGCATGTTACGAGTGCTAATATAAGGCATAACATCACTAGGAAGTTTCACTATATGTACCACTCGGTGCCACAGGTGTTCTACAGTCGTTAATTACACTAAGTGTTGAAAGCAGGTCTGTACGGTCCACAGTACTGAGGAGAGAGCAGCTGCCTGCCAAAAACCCACATTGAAATCCATTCACAGAAGCACTTTTAGTAAGAAAAAACACCTCTGATAATGTTACGTCACCTTAAACAACATGCTCCTTAGTAACTTTTTTTTCTTGTGCCAAATCGCCTCTAGCCACTAAGCTAACTGAGTACTAACACTAGGCTGAATCCTAAATCCCTCCGCAAGGTCACGGGTAGTTAGTTGTGTTTGTTGGTGGAGCAAAATAACTAGTTAAATATTAGAAGCAAACTGTAAACTGTTGATAATAAATGGTGTTTGTATAAAAGCAATATCACATTCGAGGTCGTGCTGTTTTACAATTTTGTCCAGTTCCAGTTTTCTTTCTTTAGACAAATTCCTTTAAAACTACACACAGACTTTGTCTTATTTGTGACCCAAGTCGACAACATCTTTTCTTTCTGCACTGACAGGGTGTGCTTTCGTAGACACTGATGATTGGCTAGTATCGCTATGATTGATGTAAACGGGTTTGATCGATATCATTTTGTTTAGAAAACATTTTTTTTTTAACATACTTCGACACATAATGTATAGGATACAGTCTAGCATATTCCCTAAGACTTTCCCTTAAGATAAGAAAACTTTCTCTTCGTATCTAACACATGACCTCATCTCCACTGCTTCAAGTACACATATACTGCGTAGTGCACTCTATTATTTTTCTCTATAACTGCTTAAATAAATCCATTTCTCCACAGCAGACTATAATCTCCATGGCGATCTTAATTCAGTCCAGAAAACTGGCAAATGGCAAATTCTGATAAAAAAAAAAAAAAAAGAAAAAAAGATTGCAATGATTGCATTAAACATTGCACAGAATAAATAAGCGCATACCACAAGCAAATAGACCTTAATTACACTAATGAATGAACAAGAAGCGTCTCTGTCGGAAGCGCCACGGTGTAATTGACAATACTGCTATTACGGGGGATGAAAATTCTCTGTTTAGAAAGGAAGGTATGAAAAGGGAATGTGCCATTCAACCCTCTAGATCTCTATATGAAACGCAACCCTTCACTGTGGCGTGCGTGTCGCACGCTGTGTTGGCGTACACGAATAACATGGCATTAGAGATGAACAGACAGATAAGAAGCGGGAGAGAGAAAGAAAGCGAGAGAGATAGAGAGAGAGAGAGATAGCAAAAGAGGAGATCAAAAGCAGGAGAGTAGAAGTGGCAGGTTGGGATTGATGGCCTATAAAAACTGCACAGGAGGCATCAATCAGTGCCACTTTGAATGGCGGCGACGACTTTTCAGCGTGTCGCGTGAGCTCTGAGTGAGCCGGGGAACTCAGGAGCGGCTCCATCTGTCTGAGCTTCATGAATTTCATGCGCAGATGTGGCGAACAACAGCCACAGCCACCTGGGGTTATTTATGCTTTGCTCAGAAGGCTGCGGCGAAGTACAATACACCTGTAGTAATAAAGCACTTCCTCTTATTGCTGAGGGATCTCATTCTCATACACACACACACACACACACACACACACAGCATGAACAAGAGAACAGTTGTACCTAGTTATTAAACAGTAAAAGAGAGAGATGACAGATTGGAAACTGAGAGAACGAAAGCTTTAAATAATAAAAAAAAAGTTTATTTTCTTAAGATTTTAATTAACCACCTCAAATGCACTGATATCCAGAGACACTTACTGTCCCTGAGCTGGAGAATCACTGTTAAACACAGCAGTCTCATAACTCTTAGAACTCATAATAATCTCCTGTACCACGGCAGGGCTAAATTCTCTAATCTCATTGGTCAGTGGGTTGTGTTTTTTTTTTTTTTCATTTATTTCCATACAACAGATGTCGTATTGAATACATTTTTTAAAAAACTTGATTAAAAGCAAGGCATGTGTATATATATAACTCATCTAAAGTTTGAGTTCTACAGTGGCTTGCAAAAGTATTCGGCCCCCTTGAACTTTTCCACATTTTGTCACATTACAGCCACAAACATGAATCAATTTTATTGGAATTCCACGTGAAAGACCAATACAAAGTGGTGTACACGTGAGAAGTGGAATGAAAATCATACATGATTCCAAACATTTTAGGAGCAACAACACCATGAAGTCCAAAGAACACACCAGACAGGTCAGGGATAAAGTTATTGAGAAATTTAAAGCAGGCTTAGGCTACAAAAAGATTCCCAAAGCCTTGAACATCCCACGGAGCCACTGTTCAAGCGATCATTCAGAAATGGAAGGAGTATGGCACAACTGTAAACCTACCAAGACAAGGCCGTCCACCTAAACTCACAGGCCGAACAAGGAGAGCACTGATCAGAAATGCAGCCAAGAGGCCCATGGTGACTCTGGACGAGCTGCAGAGATCTACAGCTCAGGTGGGGGAATCTGTCCATAGGACAACTATTAGTCGTGCACTGCACAAAGTTGGCCTTTATGGAAGAGTGGCAAGAAGAAAGCCATTGTTAACAGAAAACAATAAGAAGTCCCGTTTGCACAGCAAACATGTGGAAGAAGGTGCTCTGGTCAGATGAGACCAAAATTGAACTTTTTGGCCAAAATGCAAAACGCCATGTGTGGTGGAAAACTAACACTGCACATCACTCTGAACACACCATCCCCACTGTCAAATATGGTGGTGGCAGCATCATGCTCTGGGGGTGCTTCTCTTCAGCAGGGACAGGGAAGCTGGTCAGAGTTGATGGGAAGATGGATGGAGCCAAATACAGGGCAATCTTGGAAGAAAACCTCTTGGAGTCTGCAAAAGACTTGAGATTGGGGCGGAGGTTCACCTTCCAGCAGGACAACGACCCTAAACATAAAGCCAGGGCAACAATGGAATGGTTTAAAACAAAACATATCCATGTGTTAGAATGGCCCAGTCAAAGTCCAGATCTAAATCCAATCGAGAATCTGTGGCAAGATCTGAAAACTGCTGTTCACAAACGCTGTCCATCTAATCTGACCGAGCTGGAGCTGTTTTGCAAAGAAGAATGGGCGAGGATTTCAGTGTCTAGATGTGCAAAGCTGGTAGAGACATACGCTAAAAGACTGGCAGCTGTAATTGCAGCAAAAGGTGGTTCTACAAAGTATAGATATACATACAAAGTTATTTATTTGTAAAAAATGTTTGGAATCATGTATGATTTTCGTTCCACTTCTCGCGTGTACACCACTTTGTATTGGTCTTTCACGTGGAATTCCAATAAAATTGATTCATGTTTGTGGCTGTAATATGACAAAATGTGGAAAAGTTCAAGGGAGCCGAATACTTTTGCAAGCCACTGAAGTACAGGTCGTCCCTGACTTACGAACATTCGACGTACGAATTTCCGCAGATACGAACGTTCTATGAACGTTCGTAGATGTGAACAAAGTGCTGAAGTAGCTCACGTGTATTGTACAAAAAAAAAAAAGACACTGCAGTGCACCAGATACCAATATTTACTGTAGAATTTATAAACAATATTTTCAGTGTACAAGTGAATGTATAAAATGTCCAGTATATTGTATGTGTGTGTGTGTGTGTCTGTGTGTGAGTGTGCGGGAGAAATGAGTTGGCCTCATCGGTTTTAATGAATCAGTCCCGGAGCAAGGTGATGTCTGACAGAAAATGTCTGTCCTGTAAAGCTGAAAAATGGTGAATAATCCTACTTTCAGAAAATCCTTAACAAAACAGATTTCCCAGTCCAACATAGCGGAAAACAGCTCTGAGACAAAATGGCGTCCGACTTAAAGGCGCAGAGGCGACACTGTTACATTTGATATGTGCGATTCATTTCCTTAGGCGCGGTTACGTTTTTTTGCCCAAATGGTGGCGAGTGTCCACGTGAATTGACATACTTTACATTGTATATTAATGTAAAAGGCGTATAAGACTCACGTTGTTAGACTTAAGAACAAATCTGACTTAGGAACAAGCTCCAAGAACTGAACTAGTTTGTATGTTGGGGACTGCCTTTACAGTGCCTGGTTTTTATCTGAGTGGGGAGATTTTAAAGCACGACATATATGGGGATTTTATCAGTGTGTAGTCTGGCAACCCTGTTGAGCACAAAGCAACTCTGCAAGAGAAAGAAAGAGGGAGAGTGAGGCTGTTTTATTTATAGACTTGATTGATTCGTACCCTGCCCAGGTATGATTTCTCCACTCGCCCTTCTTCAATCCTGGCCATCTTTAACATTAATTATATAGTTCATTACCCGAATATACGTGCGTTTTTTAACACTCTCCAATATAGTAGGTGGGGGTACGCCCCTAGTGAGCTAGTGAGAAGAAGAATACAAGGAAGACCACCTCGCTACAGTATGTCCGTAAAACACTGTCGACAGAAACCCACTAACCTTCCTACTTTATCAGCTGTGGTTTTTGTAGTTCAGTGGATGATACTGGCGCATGTTCAGGCATCGGGTATCGGAGGAAACAGACGGTTGTGATGAAACTACGTTCTAAACAGCGGGCCACTTCCGTGTTTAAGTAGCAGGCTTTTGATTTGATTCGAGCTGAGTCTGAGTACGCCACACAGTGCTCGAGATCACTTTAACAGTCACGGTTACGTTACAATATAATTTGTGCACATGTAAAAAAAATGTTTCAATCAAGAATGAGTGCAAATATATAGCGATATACTGTACAGTGTCAGGAAGAGTTCACGTGTGGCAAACAATGGTGAGGGACTATTACATGTATATATTTTTATACCATAAACCCAATGTCTATAGCAACAGGGCCTTGAGGAGTGTATGTGCCACATAATCAAGGGGCAGGGGTAGCTCAGGGGTTAAGATAATTGGAGGGCCACAGGTTCAAACTCCCAGCAGCACTTAAACAAGGTCCTTACACCTCATGAGTTTCAGATGTACAACGTCTTCATTTCTGTAGTAACACTGAGATGTGTAATCTCTTAGAGTAATAATTAAGGAAAAAGCTTGGTGGGTAAAATGTGAACATTCTGAGGAGGAGGATGGATGAGGAGGAGGTTCATAGATGAGCCTGGAATGCTTGGCTGATGTTAGTCCCCATCTCTAACACCATGACAGAGAGGTGGGATGCTGGTGTCCCAGGGTGCTTGCATGCCTGGGTTACCTTCTGCATCTCCTGTTTAGTTATTCGGTCATAGCTGAGACCTGTTTTCACTTTGATCACAATGTACACGCCATCGTATGGTTTCCCCTTTCTCACTCTCACTCTCTCTCTCTCTCTGCATGTGTTCTCCTGCTGCCTGATGTAATTACGACGTGTCATGCTTCTCCTGCTGTTGCTCCCTGATCTACCAGTTCTGCTTGGAGCTTCTGCGCCTGTGCCTCGCTCTCTGCCGCTGTGTTCCACATGTACACCGAGTCTCCCGGGGTTTTGTCTCACCTGTGTACTGTCGATTTGTAGCTAGCACTCTCCCGTTACTCATCCCAGGACACGGATTTACATTCTGCTCATACTGAACGTCCTGGAAACACGCTCGGGATCTGGAAAAAGCTGCTTTGGTGGTCTGAACAGTTTTCTAGTTTTAAATAAAACAACTAAACTTCACGATATCGTCACATGATACGAGGAGTGTTTTATATCATACAGTAAAGTCACATGAATGATGATTATAACACCATAATAATAATTACTATTATGATGGGAAAAGCTGAGCTGATCTTCTAAAGTGTAATAAGTGGAAATATAAAGTATTTTTTTCGGCACTCTCCACCTCCTCCATGGTTTTTTTCTTCTCCTTAGTTAGTTCCACCAGGTGTGAAAGGGTATGTGTTGCAGAAAAAGGCCTGGTTAAGTAAAAAAAAGAATGATTAAATATTAAATTATTTGTTACATCTAACTTTGCAGCACAGTGAAAAATATTTTTTGCATATTCCAGTTAGGGAGCTGGGGTCAGAGCGCAGGGTCAGCCAGCTTACAGCAGATAGAGTTCAACAGTGTCAACTTCGCGTGCTGGGATTCGACCCCCTGACCCTCCGATCAGTATCCTAGTAACCCACAGCCTTAACCGATTGAGCCGCCACTGCCCTTACAATGCAGTCACCCTTAGAATCTGTCTAATTAACGGTGTTTGTTGAACTGTTGTATAAAACCAATATCATACTTTATAATATATTCAGCTTAACAGCGCTCCCTTTCGTGTTACACTGCTTAAATATCTAAACTCATCTGCTGAAAGGCTTGGGCTTGAACAGCGTGGAGAAATAGAAATAGAAACAGTATAAAAAAAGGCAATTTTTTTATATTGGTTTCATTGGAACTTGGACTATTTAAACCTATTATAGTCTGAGAACAAACATGTTTTATTAGAAGCCATATAGACCTAAGAGGCGGCGGTGGTGTAGTGGTTAGCACTGTCGCCTTGCACCTCCAGGGTTCGGGTTCGATTCCCCGGCCAGGCTCGATTCCCGTCTCTGTGTGCATGGAGTTTGCATGTTCTCCCCGTGCTTGGTGGGTTTCCTCCGGGTACTCCGGTTTCCTCCCACAGTCCAAAGACATGCAGGTTAGGCTAATTGGCGTTCCTAAATTGACCAGGGTGTGTGTGTGTGCGCTCTGCGATAGATTGGCACGCTGTCCAGGGTGTACCCCGCCTTGTGCCCTGAGTCTCCTGGGATAGGCTCCAGGTCCCCGCGACCCTAAATACAGGATAAAGCGGTATAGAAGATGAATGGATGAATGAATAAACCTAAGAAGTTTGTATAGTACATAAACTTGAGCTTTTGGATCTTTTCATCAACCTGGCTAATGGATTCATGACTTCGAATTTGGAAAATATCGATATATGATATGATCTTCTGGCTTTTTAGCTTACACTCTACACTCACAGGCATCACCTGCTTCACCTCTCCGCCTTCCTGCTGCAGGAGTGGGAGTTCACAATGAAAAATCACAAGAAGAGGCCAAAAGAGCAGGAAGAAAGATGTTTAATTAGCGCATGAGGGCTTTAAGCAGCCTGTGTGAGCGTTAGCGGAGGTTCGGGTTTGTCAGGATGCTTTACTGACTTCATTTGAGCAGCCATCTGCACGCAGGGTACGAGAGAGAGGTTACAAAATGCATGAGATCCATGTGCTCTCTTTCTTTCTCTCTCTCACACACACACACACACACACACTAATGTCAGTCGTTATAAAGAACCGATTCACTGAAACCTGCATCGATATGAATATACCTCAGCCGTGATAGAACATTAACATCATTACTGCACGATGTGCTACAAGCGGGGTTTTATTATCTTATGGATAATCTCATTCATGTTTAAGTTCTTCAATCTGATTTTCCAACCAATTTTCCTCAATTTGCCCATCGCTGAATCTCATTATGCTCGAATTTCCTTGACTGTAACCTTCACCTAAAAAGAGACAGCTGGCCGAGAGCCTCACTCCTACCCTAAAATCGAGGTGGAATACAAATAAAGCGAGAAAACAAACAATAGAAAAAGGAAAATAAGTAAAAGAAGAGGTATAAAATGTGGAAGGTTAGACGAGTGCTCTAGAAAACAGTGCTAGTTTTAAAAAAAATAATAATAATAACATTATATATATATATATATATATATATATATATATATATATATATATATATATATATCCAAATTATTACCAAATGATATCTTTCTCTGATTTTCATAATTACAAATCAGAGAAATGACAGTCAGTATAATTTTCAAGTCATTAACTATTAGGGTATAATTCAAATTTTATTGAACAAACCTCCTAATGATAATATTTATTTTAAATTAAAAAAAAAAACACTGTTCCAAATTATTATGCACAACAGAGTTAAAACATTTTATAGATTGTAAAGAACTGAAAATAGGCTTTTGTTGAAATTGCAGCGTTATGAGGTCATATTTACTGAAATCAAAAGCTATTTAAATCAAAAACATTCTAACAGGGCTACATGTTACACCTTAACATAAGACCGCTTCTTTGATATCACCTTCACAATTCTTGCATTCATTGAACTTGTGAGTTTTTGGACAGTTTCTGTTTGAATTTTTTCGCGGGATGTCAGAATAGCCTCCCAGAGCTGCTGTTTTGATGGGAACTGCCTCCTATCCTAGATCTTTTGCTTGAGGATGCTCCAAAGGTTCTCAGTGGGGTTGAGGTCAGGGGAGGATGGTGGCCACACCATGAGTTTCTCATCTTTTATGCCCATAGCAGCCAATGACACAGAGCTATTCTTTGCAGAATGAGATGGTGCATTGTCATGCATGAAGATGATTTTGCTATGGAAGGCACTGTTCTTCTTTTTGTACGATGGAAGAAAGTGGTCAATCAATATACTTTCCAGAGGTCATTTTCACACCTTCAGGGACCCTACAGGGGCCTACCAGCTCTCTCCCCATGATTCCGGCAACATGATTCTTGTTGATGTCGCAGCCTTGTTGACATGATGGCCGCCCACCTACCATCCACTACTCCATCCATCTGGACCATCCAGGGTTGCACGCCACTCATCAGTAAACAAGACTGTTTAAAAACTTGTCTTCATGTATGCCTGGGCCCACTGCAACCGTTTCTGCTTGTGAGCATTGATTAGGGGCCGAATAGTAGGTTTATGCACAACTGCAAGCCTCTAAAGGATCCTACAGCTTGAGGTTCGTGGGAATCCAGAGGCACCAGCAGCTTCAAATACCTGTTTGCTGCTTTGTAATGGCATTTCAGCAGCTGCTCTCTTAATCCGATGAATTTGTCTTGCAGAAACCTTCCTCATTCTGCCTTCATCTGCACGAACCTGTCTGTGCTCTGAATCAGCCACAAATGTCTTCACAGTACGATGATCACGCTTAAGTTTTCGTGAAATATCTAATGTTTTAATACCTTGTCCAAGGCATTGCAATATTTGACGATTTTGGCAGCAGAGATCCTTTTTCTTTCCCATATCGCTTGAAACCTGCGACCTACTTAATAATGTGGAACAACCTTCTGCAGTACTTTTACTTTAATTGGGCTCATCTGGCAAACGAATTATCACACGTGTCTGAGATTCATTTCAGTGATCCAAAGAGCCCTGAGACACGACACCATCCATGAGTTTAATTTAAAAACCAAACATTTAACGTTTATGACACTTATATCCAATTTGCATAATAATTTGGAACGCAGTGTATTGTTGTGATCATGTGACGCTCGGAAGATAAAACACATGTGTACTGCATACACCTCGTATTCCAAGACCTTGTCATTTATGAAGTTAACAATTATTAAAAATGTTTGCTCATCTTGCAAAACACACACACACACACACACACATGTATAATTACTATATACAGTATATATATATATATATATATATATATATATATATATATATATATATATATATATATATATATATATATATATCTTTTTTTTTTTAGGATTTCCGCATCTATTAAAAAAAAATCTTTATATTTGTGCTGAAAGTCCAATAATAAATTTGATTTGCTTAAAATGTGTTTATTGTTCCCGATGTGATTATCTTTTGATTTTTTTTTTTCCGTGAGCTAGGGCCTGATGTTAAACCCGATAAACTCTACAAGGAACAAATGTTTCCAAATGATCATGATGCATCAACCAGTACATATACAAGACGTCTCCATCAGTTATTAATTCCTCTTTCGGCAGATGATTACAGCTCCACCCCCCACCCCCCCCGGATCTACAATAGCCACAGAGTTTGTATAAAATGATTGACAGGAGACGCATTTTCTCAGCATGAAATACTTTCTCAGCCTCTTCATACTCAGAGCAGTAATTTTTTTTTTATCACATTTTACATATTTATTTGTCAGGTAATAAATACTAGAAGTTGACTAATGCACCTTTAAATCAATGGTAAACGAGGCACAGTGTGAGTGTTTGTATTTTTCCTAACAGATGAAAGCACCTGGCTGGCATTTTGTTTTTGTTGTTGCATATTTTAATCATATTACAAACACCTCCAAGTTCTAAACATTAATCTCCATTGAAACCATAAGTGTTTGTACACGCTTACAAAAGATTAAGTACATTTATATAGTAATCAAAAATATGATGTGTTAAAAATATGGCATTAAAATGATAGATACTGTAGATACCGTAGATAAAGTTACAGGTTAAAATTTGGACACAACTAAATCACTGTTTTTGTTTACTGATACAACAACAACAACAGCAGCAGTTAGGTGTTATGTTAAGACGCAAAGGTAAGATATTCTGGACTAGTTCTTTTACCAAAACCCATCAAGCACCATGATGAAACTGTCTCTCATCATCAAGACCAAAACTGGACCAAAAATGGAGAAGTTCATTTAGAGTCACCAGCCTCAGAAACCGCCAACTAACAAACTAACTCAGATTAGAGATGTTATGAAGCTTTACAGATCATAAGTAGCAGATACGTCTCGATATCAACTGTCCAAAGGTGATTATTCCATATTTTTGACGCCTTCATCATTTTACAGTGTTGAAAGAAATAAAAATCAGGAAACATGGAAGTAAAAGGTGTGTCCAAACTTTCGACTGGTGGTGTAGATAGAACCTTATTGTCATTGCACGGTACAGGTTCTCAGCAATGAAATGTACTAGAAGTGCAAATAGTTGTGTGTGTGTGTGTGTGTATACATGTATCAGTGCAAATACTGGCATTATGCGACGTATAGTTAAATATAAAGTATAAAATAGATTCCTATTACACAATAACGTTTACATAGAAAGGCCAGGCAGTGAATATGTGCAAAAGCTATAGAATAGATAAAGTTATGACATGGGGAAAAGAAATCGCACTGTTATAATACAAGATGTCCTGGATATAAATGAATGAATGAATAAATAGTGAATGATGGACTAAACGGCTCTAAATTAAATTTCATATTATTACGCGGCTGAGGTTTTACAACAGCTTTCATGATACGTGTGAGCATTTGAAAAATTTTACATTTCAGTAAGCGAGCACAGGAAAGAGGTGAATAGGGTTGTATTAAAGGTGAGCTAATATAAGCAGGAAAAAAAGTCCTTTTTTTTTTTTTCACTCTTTTATTGGCCGGGGCTTAAACGAGCCAGTTAGATTTCCCCTTTAATGTGACCTCATATAAGGAGACACCCTCCCCTGGCGTGCTGTTGGCTCCAAGTTCAAGTTCAAGTAGGCTTTTATTGTAATTTTATATATGTACTGTACATTCAATACACAGTGAAATGAAGCAAAGTTCCTCCAGGACCAACAGTAGAACATAAACTAACAACATACAGTAAATAAAAAAATAAATAACTAGCTCATTTAGAAACCTAATTAGCTGGCTATCTGAGACAAGACAGATTGACATTTTAATTGAACAGAAAAATTATCTAAGTCCTAAACGAAAGAGACAACATACTGTAAAGTGCACGTGTACTGGGGCATGAACACGCTTAAGTGGAGTGGCAACGTTAATAAAAAGTAAATTCTAGCAGACAGATTTAGACAAAAAGCCTATGTGTAGGCTTGGAATCACAAGTAGAGTCTCCCTTTTCCCTTCAGACGTGGGGGATTTATTTTACACTCTTTATAAAACACTCAAGTGTTTTTAGATGTCTGTAAAAGGCAGAATATGTTTCCATATCGGATAAAAATACTGTCTGGCAAAACCTCGCTGTAAAACCTCAGAAAGTAAGAAATCACTGGACCACGCCGTGATTGATTGTGGACATTGTGGATTCGTTACCCGACCACTCCTTTATCTCTTAAACATGTAGCAGGTCACACCGGGCTCTTTCGCCCCCTCTGCTAAACATGATAAGAATGATAAACGCTGCTTTAACTTAGCCACCTCGACAGCCCTGGAGCGCTTTCCTGTTAGTGGTGCCAAGGACGAATTCCCCTGAAGGACACGTCGGCGTCACTCTCGCCGGTCCCCGCTATACTCGAGACACTCTGCCACTCTTGTTGAAGGCGCAGCCGGGTCGTTTATTCCTCAAAGACAGAGCGAGCACCTCTTGCTGGGGCCTGATTGCGTCCCATTCTGCTCTGGTGATTGTGTGACCTTCCTTACGCCGACTGGAACACTAAATCTCTTGTAGTCTAATAACGTCGGCTGATGTAAGCTGAATTGTTGAGGAGCGGCGCTAATTAGACGCGGCTTATAATAACACGTCCTCCCTCCTCCGTCTCCCCCCTCCTTCTCCGTCGTTCCCTGGCGCACACACTTTTCCTCCGTCTGCATCTTTTTCCCTTAGTGCTCGTCCCTAGCTCCCTCATCCCTGTCTACCTCGCTCTGTGCTTCATTAGCGCTGTAGGATTACTTAATGGAGCAGATTAGATAAAACACACACAATCATGCCGCTCCTCAAACTGAGCGCTCGTCCTCTGGAGGAAGGAAGCAAGAGCTCACTTTCTTTCTTTCTTTCTTTCTTTTTTTCTGGATGGGATGACAGCCAGCAGGAGATGCTATCACTCAAATGTGGACCAGTGGGCACCTGCCAAGGCTGGAGGGAGTTCGTCTGGATTCTCAGCACAGCTCTGCCAATGCTAGTAATATTTAATATATTTTTTTTTCAGCACTACAAATCTCTACAAGTTTTTATATTTGGGCTTCATTGCGGTGGAGAAGGAAAAGTCGCACTAATCTTGCTGTTAATGAAATCAGAAGAGAGATTAGACCTTACAGTACTGAAGCTGCTGCACCCACACACATTCAGAACGGCGCAGAGGCGTTACATAACGCTCTGAGTATTTACGGCCAGGTCAGACTGACATTCAACGTAACGACTCTTTGCACGTCCAAGAAGCTGGTGATAAGCCAAACTACTAGGTACTTATAGAAGTTGCAACCTAAATGCCCCCTTTACTCAGGTAAAAGTTCGGAGAAGAAAGCAGTTCAACTTTTCCCGTGGCTCTGGGTATGACTCATACACACTTGCAGCAGGTTTCGTTTCTCCCTCTCAAGATAATTGCATCACTTGGGGGTCATAATGTAAGTGGGCTGGCCCTAGTTAGCTAAATGAAGTGGACTGAGCTATAATAAGCTTTTAAATACACACTTTCTGTTTTCTGAAGGCCCTGTCTGAGCAGAAAAGCACTCGAAATGATAACGTTCAAGGAGTATTTACAAGTGAGGTGCTAAAAAAAAAAAAACAAGCACGACACTTTACGGCCGAACAGGAAGAAGTATACTTGATGTGATCTCTTACTGTAGATTTCTACCTACTGTAAGTGGAAGTGGGATGAGATGGGAGCAAGATGAGGTGGATGAGAAGAGGAACCTGGCGTGGAATGATGTGCACCTAAATTGAAGCCTGGCATCACTTCCAGGTAGAACAAGATGGGCATGAGGTGTTGTGTTGTTGGAATGGCTTGAGGTGGACATGGTATGCGATGAGAATGAAATGGAAGTGGGCATGGTGTGAGGTGTCCATGAGACGGTGTGGGAATGGGAACAAGCTGAGGTGAGAGTATGGAGGTGAGTTGGATGGAAAAAGGAAGCTGACAATGAAATAAGACTGGCATGGGTTTGCGGTGGAAGTGTGATGGAGTGGAATGAAGTAGGTATGGGAACGATGAGGACAGCAGGTGCTGTGGACATGGGATAGCGTTGGCATGGATTGAAGTGGAAATGGGATGAGGAGAGTGGAGTAAAATGGAAGTGGGATGAGGTGGGATTGGAGTGAGGTGGGCGTGGGATGACATGGAAATGGGTTTACATGGCATGTAGGATTAGGGTGAAGGGGGTGTGTGGTGATGTCGAAGTGTAATAAAGTGGGACTGGGATTAAATGAAAGTGGAATGAGTTGGGATTATGATGAAATAGTTATGTTATTAAGTGGAAATGGAATGAGGTGGGATTAAAGTGAAGAGGGCATAGGATGAGGTGGGATTGGAGTGAAGTGGGCGTGGGATGATGTGGACGTGGAATGAGGTGGGATTGGGATGAAATCGGCATGGGATGAGGTGGGATTGGAGTGAAGTGGGCGTGGGATGATGTGGACGTGGAATGAGGTGGGATTGGGATGAAATCGGCATGGGATGAGGTGGGACTGGGACGAAGTAGGCATGGAATTAGGTTTGGGATCAGGTGGGATTGGAGTGAAGTGGGCGTGTGATGATGTGGAAGTGTAATGAGGTGGGATTGGGATGAAATAGAAGTGGAATGAGGTGGGAATAGAATGAAATAGTCATGTTAGGAGGTGGAAAGATAATGAGGTGGGCATAGCATGAAATGGGAAAATGATGAGGTTGGATTGGAGTGTAATACATGGAATAGTTTGGTAGTGGAACGAGGTGGGGTAAAGGTGAAGAGGGCATAGGATGAGGTGGAAAATATAATAAAGTGGGATTGGAGTGAAGTTGGCATGATGAAGGTGGGTTTGGGATCAGGTGGGATTGGGATGAAGTGGGTGTGTGATGATGTGGAAGTGTAATGAGGTGGGATTAGGATGAAATGGGCGTGGAACAAAGTGGAAATGGGATGAGGTGGGATTGGGATGAGTTGGGATTGGGATGAGGTGGGATTGGGATGAGCTGGAAGTGGGATACATGTTTTCCAGGTTGGAGCTGTCTGCTTCAGAGGACATAATACATCCGCACCCCTCGCCTGAGTTGCTCTGATTTCTATACTGCATTCCGACGTGGTGCTGCATTTCCACCCACGCTACCTACGTGTGTTTTAACTACATCTGTTTTTACACTGCTCTACATCTGTGCACTATGTGAGTGAGCATAGTTTCACATTTCCATCTCCTACAGATTCTTTTCCCCTCCCTCTCTCTCTTCTCTCCATAACAGGCTGTGTTTAGACTCTAGTGTGCAGTTTAAGGACAAAGGTTTATAGCACTTGAAGTCATACTCCAAGTGAGTTATAGACCATAACCGTGTGCTTGTGAGGATGCACATAATATTATTATTTTACAATTACAATAATCTGATCTAAACTGTTTCTGCCAGTTATATGTACAACCATAATATATACATTCTTCTGCTTTATAACCCACATTAACTTGCCACGCTTTTTTATTCCGCAATAATTTAGCAATGAATCTAAAACAGCAATGCAGGTCCCTACTGGAACATTTTAGTTTAGTGTTTATCCCATTATTGTTGCCATAAAACTACGTTTTGGCAGACAAATTTATCCAAACGTTCCAGGTCAAGCTTTGCTTGAGACCTCAATAGCACCATCATGGCCATGGCCGGTCTGAGTCATTTCAGTGCTTCATCTAGGACTTGGATGTGCTCCTAATTTCTGCCAGAAATGACAAGAACTTATGCTTGATGATAAAAAAATTGCACCAATGTACATGACTCCATCGGTTTTTCTTTTCTTTGTCTAAACACAATAACAGGCTTGGAGTCTAATGCACTTTTAAACATCAATATTTCCTCATCCCTATTGCCCAATGTCTGTGTAACTCCAACTGCATACTGTACAACCAATCCAACCTTCTCTAACCTAATCTCTTCTCGTCTTCATATCCAACAGAATGCACGCTCCCAATTTACTGCGAGACAGGATATGAAGACTTATTGAAGGAGGGTTATTCTAACATGATGGCGCTGGTGTAAAACACAATTTTGCCACTGGGAGAAGGTCATGCTTAATATCAGCCATGTATGAGGGGGGTGATAGTGACCGGTGTGCACCTGGTGTTAATTTATTTGGCACTCAGGGCAGATATGACGGTGCATTGGGAATGAGTGCGTGTGTAGCGTGTGAATAACATTCATCACTGGGTTTCGGCTTTAGGAGGAGACATCAATGTAGCTGTGGAAGTGTTTAATTTCAGATTCCTTACAGCAGACCTTTTTTAATTCGACCTCAATCTACTCTTTGACAGTTATGGGTTTTACAGTTAAGTATGGGCAGAAGATTACACTGTTGGCATAAGCTCGAGTCTCCCTGAACTCATGATATCTTTTGTCTACCTTTTTGACCAAGTTTTAGGATCTTGAAGGTTGAAATCTGATTTGCATTTGCAAAGCCACCAGTTACTGTCCTGCCATCTAGCAGAAGGTACAGGAGCATCCGCGAGTCACTGTCTGATTAGATTACTCAATACCTTTCTGCCTCACCTGCGCTTGTCCAATACCTAACTGCATCGCGCCGGTGCAACCTTACAAAGCTAACACGCTGCCGCTACCTTATAAATAATTCACAGTTTGCAGTCCGCGTCGTTTGTGTATATTCTCCGGTGTATACATTGTCCTGCACGCATCTCACACTGCTCTGCATTCGTTCTTTATGAAGACATACATACTCTTTCGTGTTGCACCATGGTCCTAGAGACACCACGCTCAGTTCCAGTTAATGACAATAAAAACTCACTTGACTTTGAT
>CM060118.1:7783449-7810949 GCA_030522415.1 Channallabes apus | reverse complement strand
AAAGCGGACTAACACATTAATGTTTGAACATCAGTTCAGATCAATCAGTGCTCTCGGGCTTCTACTCTCCTTCTCCACCTCCTCACGTCCATTCATTTCTTTAGCAAGGCAGAAAAACAAACACTACTACTACTGCTAATAATAATTATAATAATAATAATAATAATAATTCTGATAGTTAAACATCAACGCCTACAATTGAACATTGGACATCAAAAATAGCAAACCACCAGATCATAAAAGGCAGTAGTTCCATCATACTTTATTTCTATTTTTTTTATTCTACACCCCTACACTATTAACAACTTAAATTTGTACCTACAGTACGTATCCATAGCAAATGTTTTACAACGTAAAGTTGTCTTCGCTACATCTTATATAGGGAGCCTTCACACACAGTAGAAACATGTTGTACTGTATAGTGTAAACTTTACACTTAGCTGCATCATACTGTATATAGTAGTAATTTTACACATAGTTACATTATATACAGTATAGTGTAGGTTTATACACTTAGCTACACTGTAAATGGTGTAACCTTTACGAGTAGCTACATTTCATATAGCGTAAAAGCTGACAGTTTGCTAAAGTACCAATCCAAAGTTATTGGACACAACTTCGGATTTATTTTCTTCATTGATATACGTCAACATCCGTGAGTGCATGTACTGTTTATTATAACATTGTGAACGTTTTGTTTTCTCCGGGTTCTCCAGTTTTCTCCTACAGTCCAAAAGACATGCAGACTAGGCTGATTTGTATTCCCAAATTGCCCATAGTGTGTGTGCCCTGCCATGGAGTGGTACTGTACCCTGTTCAGGGTCTCCTGGGATAGGTTCCAGGCCCCCTTTGATCCTGTGTACAGGATGAAGTGGTATAGACGATGAATAAGTGAGTGAAATAACACAATAATTAAGTATTAACAACAGTAAATTGTCATTTTAAGGCATGAAGGTCAGGAACAAAATTGTCGAGTGCACTTGCAAAACCCATCAAACACCATGAGGGGTGCAGGGGCGTGTAGGTCATCACATCGTATCGTTCTGTAGGTAATGTGTACAGGTACTGTAGTCCACGACTTACAGTAGGAACATCTGAGTTACAAATTTCCGCAGATACGAACAAACCCGCGGTTCTAAGAACATTCGTAGATGCGAACAAATCACAGAAGTATATCGTACAAAAAATAGACATTCCAGTGCATCAGTGCATCAATATTTAAAAGTATATACAATATTTTCAGTGTGTAATGAAACATATAAAATGTCTAAAGTGCGGTATGTTGTATGTGTGTGCGTGTGGGGGTGCGGTTTTAATGAATCAGGCCAGGAGCACGATGATAGAAAATGTCTGTCCTGATGGTGATTAATCCTAATTTTGGAAAATCTACAATAACACAGAGTTCGCAGTCTAAGAAAGTGGAAAACAGCTGACAGAATCACAAATGTGCTCGTGTCTGTAAATGTTATCCTACATAAACCCCCTCCTCCTTTCCTGTCATCTCATTCACACAGTCTGATTCTTTTCAATGGTGAAGTACAGGTTAATTAGTTTTATTTTTACTTTATATTTTCAATAAATCATTTTTATATTTATATTTTTGGGTTGTGGAACGAATCATCTGGGTTTCCAGTACTTCTTATGGGGAAATTCGCTCTGAGACAAAATGCCGTCCGGGATTCCCCTCCTGATTTAAAGGTGCAGAGGCAACATTTCACTGTGAGATTCATTTCCCTACGTTTTTTGGCCACATGATGGGAATGGGGACAGATTTAGTCAAGTTGATTGGTATGATTTATATTGTATATTCGTGTCTAAGGCAAATAAGACTCATTTTGTCTGACTTAAGAACAAATCAGACTTGTGAACGTGAATGGAACTCGTTTGTAAGTAGGAGACAACCTGTTCTAAGAATGCACAATATAAAAAATAAGAATAAATAAATAATTAAATAAATAAAAATAACAATATTGTAATCTATTAAATCAAAGTGACATTTTGGGCGATTTAAGTTATGCATAATGTCATAGTCCTGGTTCAATAATCTCTTATTTTAATATCAAATGTATTAACTTCATCAAAGCAAAAATCAGGTTAATGAATACATTATCTTTCTGGTCCTTCAACAGAATTGACACATTTTACCTACTGCACACTATCGGCAAAACTAACCTGTGTGACTCACAAATAATAAACATTAAGGAATCGGTAGATTTTCTCCTGAAGTGGATTATTTTCATATAAGCGTATGGGAGTGCGTGACACTTTTTCTTCCACAGCAATCTTTCCACGTTTTAAGGGTTTATAATTAGATGTAATTATCATTAAGTGTAGATGATCTGCTGTACGCCTCCCTGTGAACGAGTTGAGCGCATCGATATAAACTTGTCACATGAGCTGCAGAAGGGACTCTGAACAATCAGATTCAACCATGCTTAAATCCAACATTATCTTTTATAATGTGTAACTAAAGATGAACGTATGGGAAATCTTAGCAAAATTACAACATTATTACTGTATATAGTTCGTATTTTCCATTATACAAAGGATCAATAACAAAAAAAAAAAAAAAAAAAAAGAAGAAGAAGGATGCAGATCAGGTGCAGAGATCAATAGCTCTTGTG
Organism: Channallabes apus; assembly: GCA_030522415.1. Classification (NCBI taxonomy): domain Eukaryota; kingdom Metazoa; phylum Chordata; class Actinopteri; order Siluriformes; family Clariidae; genus Channallabes; species Channallabes apus. Next base: position 7,808,325 of record CM060118.1, on the reverse strand, counting down.
TACTTTTCCCCCTGTGATATATTAATAGTTGCACATATCCCTGTGCATTTTTAACATCCTGCAAAAACACATTTATGCTTCTGAAGACATCCAGAGTCGAACGAGAAAAAAACAAGACAGAGGAAAAAGGGAGGGAGGAAGAGAGCGAGAGCTTTATGTTGATCTATATATAGTTGTTTAACACCCACTGGAACGTATGATACTGAAAGACCTTGCAAATTAGTTTTTTTTTTCCTTTTTTCTTTCTAACTGCTTCTTGCAAAACTATTTACCAGTTATAAAAAAGAAATCTTCTTAACGCACACACAAGTAATCAGTAATCATCAACACAGAAATCACGATCGATTAAAAATAGACAAACCGTTATTATGGTCAACAAACAGAATTAACCCTTAATTGACGGGTGAGTAATAATCTTTTTTTTTCTTTTTCCTGCTGATGTCCTCATCTGTTTTATCCCCTGTCCTTTATCACGCCGTGCCATGACACCGCTCACGTCCAGCCGTCGCATACAGAGCCAGGGGTCATTCAATTACAGCCCGGTGTAGTCCGAATTAATTATCAGCCCCCTGCTCATTAAAATGCAAATGGAGATCATAATTAATAGATTATATGTGAGTGTTAATGAGAGCAAATGACGAAATAATAATTAAAGCCTAGATAAAACAAATTACTTCCGAATAGAAGATGATGAATATTTCAGTGACTATTGACATTTTTCAAAACTTGTAGCATAAGCAGGAACTGAGCACTGATTGAGGATTAAACCACCTAGATTCGCTGATAAACATACAGCAGCAGTACCGGGTTCGGGTCGGGCGTGTTTTTCCGTTTCCAACATGAGAAGAATATCTGGACTAAACGTCAAACGTCTACTACGGAGCAGGAACTCGAATGTTATATAACGTTGTCCTTTGGTTGTAATTACGTTGCGATGTTGGCCACTTAGAACACAATGAGTGGACAGTGTTAGAATGACTTTGTAATGTTGAAAGAATGACACTGAGACAATGTTGCAAATGCAACCTCAAAACAACTGAATATCAACATTCACTTACAGTTGATGTTCAGAAATACAGACTTGAAAATGCGACGAACAAACCCTCGATAGTCCCCAACTTACAAACATTCAAGTTACAAATTTCTGCAGATACAGACGGACTGCAGTTTTACCAACATTCGTAGATGTGGGGAAAAAAAACATGGTACATAAAAATAGACACTGCAGTGCACCTGATACCAATATTTACAATTATATACAATATTTTCAGTGTGTAAGTAAATGTATAAAATGTCTAAAGTGGTGAATAATCCTAATTTCGTAAAATCCTCAACAAAACTTCACAGTTCACAGTCCAATACAGTGGAAAACAGCTATGAGACAAAATGGCGCCCGGGATTCCCCTCACAATTTAAAGGCACAGTGACAACATTTCACTGTGAGATTAATTTCCTTAGGCACGGTTATGGTTTTTCGACACTTGATATCAGTGTGGGGAACAGGCTTGTGCACAATTCAGAATTTGAGAATTGACGCCATTCAATTCATGAGTTGGAATTTGAATTGAATTGACTCCGCCCCACAGGAAGTTGAATTTGAATTGGAGTTTCTTTTCATTTCAAAGTAATCAAATAACACAAAGTCGAGTGTTGACCATCAAATTGTGTAGAAAAGAAGCTTTCAAACAAATGTCCACCTCAAATTGTTTGGCAACCATTTTAAATACTTGGTTAAAGCAAAGCATTCTGGGATATGGAGTCACATTCCATTGTGTTCCACAAAATTACAATAACAATAAATCAAACTTAATTATGTGTTCTGTGACTAGAGCTTTTAACATTCATCGCTGGGGGAAACATTTCCTGTTAATATAATCTGTACAAGTAGTTCAAATTAATATAATTTATAGAATATTTAATGAAATCATATCTGACATATATTGTAAAGCTTCATTGTTAAACACTTCACTTACTGTATATGAATTTCTTTGAATTTGTATTGAATTGCAATTCTGCTTCCTTTAATTCAATTCCAAATTGTAATTCTAGATCCTGTTTTTGACATCAATTCAAATTCAATTAAAATACAAGAATTGAATTGGAATTTAGGAGTCATTCTCAATTCAATTCTGAATTGTGCACAAGCCTGGTGGGGAAAGGGGACAGATTTAGTCAATGCTTTATATTGTATATCTGTGTCAAGGCGTACAGTATAAGACTCACTTACTGTATACGCCTTGTCAGACTTAAGAACAAATCTGACTTACAAACGTGCTCCCGGAACGGAACTCGTTCATAAGTAGGAGACTACCTGTATATTGTTTTGTATAATTTGGATAACTAGATGTTGTCACGTCATAATTTCCCTATTGGGATGAAATAAAGAACCCTGAGAGGAGCGTTCAAGTCAAACTGGGAACTGGGTACAAACATTTTAAAGAAGGCCGCACATCCCCGAATGACTAAGGTGGTTCCTGTGAACGTTCTGCGAGTTCAACCCCTGATCCTTGATGATAGATAGAACTTGTTGAAGTGATGCATCTGTGTGTGGGAACTGTGTGTGAATCATTCATCAACACCAGTTGCACATAAAAAAAAAACTCGGCTGGAAGTAATTTCCACTTTCCCCCTGTTCAGTCCTGACCTCACGCCAAGAAATTTGTACATGTTTGGGCCATTAAAGGAGTCCTCCTGGGAGTAGTCATTAATCAATAGTCCAGGTTTGACTTGTCCCCCATGAAAGTTTCTACTCCAAATACAACACATTGGTCATTACTGTTGTATTTAACCACATTTGACATCTCCAGCAACCTCTCATGCTCCACTCTCTGGTTACGCAATAATTCATCTCTGTAACTAGGGGAAAAGTCAGACGGACACTTTTTTTTTTTTTTTTTCTTAAAGGGTCATCCATTTCTGTGACCCTGTGTCAGTTGGAAAAGGTCATTAATGCTTTGTCGCTGTTGGACAATCTCAAATGCTTCATCTTACACAAGTCTTACACTCTGCACTCTATGTAAAGCGAGAGAAAATTGGAAAAGAACTGCGTCACTGTGAGGCTAATTTTCACTTCTGCTACAGCTGCACACTGTTTTTGTGGTATTTTGTTCTTCTTTTTCTCAATAATTGAGGAAACAACAAAAAAAAAAAAAAAAAACAAAGAAAGAGTTGTCATAGAGAACCGTTCTGCTGCCGGTGTCACATACGAACCACTTGATGCTGAGGGAACACAATCCGCAATCATTCGCAATTCAGGAGCGATTTACTGCGCACTTCCTCCAGAGCCTCTCCAAGTGAAACAGCATTTGGCAAGCGCACAATGAGCAGGAATTATCGCCACTAAATACCGACGCTTTCGGTTTGTTTACAAAATCCCATAAGCAGCTGTTACACAGCGGTGTGCGCTAAGCTGTCCGTGCAGGAGAGTCTGGGTCCGGCTAATCTTCGTCCTACTGCGTACTTCCTCTCCGCAGCCGAATTTACACGGTTTCACCAACACATCTGGCGCTTCCTGAAAGGCTGGATTACCTACTGATTAATAAAACTCATTTATTTAAATTCATCTATTTACAAATGACATGGATATGACAATTTGAGTCTTAGCCTAGTAAATCTATTACCAAAAAAAAAAAAAATGTCCCTAGGTACTAAATATGAGTTGATGTTACTGCTACAAGCATTGACCACAATGCAGTTAATCAAGTCTAGAGAAGATGAATATGTGCAGACGTATCAGATGCTAATTACTTTAACATCTGTAACTGACCAAAACAGATGTGTCTTCTATGTAATTTTTAATAATCAGACATCCATGAACGGATATTAACTTCTAGGAAAAAAAAGAGAGCGAGAAAAAAAAAATCTTAAAAATGTTTTTTTTTCTTCCCCGACTTCAATTAAACGTTCGTCTTGTCAGTGCTGGCATGTGCGCTTGTGTTTGACAGATGTAATATTGAGAAATAATGAACAGAAATATTAAACGCTCATCTCAGAGGCTTAACTGGATGTCAGCTCAATGTTTCAGCCTGGAGTCCGGGTGTAGCTCTTGTGTTGATTAAAAAAAAAAATAATAAAAAATTAACTTTGGAAAGGTTCTAACTGCTACAACAGGCGGAAACGTGTGATTAGAACTTTGAAATGTGATTAGACTCATTTAAACGTTAGAACACAACAGAGCAGGTGAGATTTGTTAATTCTTGTACTCTCTAGACGTTAAATGCCATGTGTCGCACTGATGCCACAGGGGGTGACGTTATTGCTAACACTGTAGCTATAGAGTTTATTTCAAGTTTAATTTTATGAAATCATTAAATTTTGCTCTAAAGCAGAGACCTAAGAGCTAAAGCTGGACTCACGATCCCAAAATGCAATGCAGCTTTAAGACTAAGTTGAGCTGAGTTAAATATAGGCCAAATATAGGCGCTTGGGACATCGCCTTCTTGGCAGGTGCTGGCTCCGCCTACAATTTGGTTAATCTACAAAAGGGCAAATGTGCAGAACAAATGCAGTCTGACTGTTGGTTAGAACACGTCTTCTTACCTCATTTACTACATGCTACAGTAGCTACGGTAGCTTACCTTCAGCTTAGCAGTGCATTGCATTTCACTCCCTACAGGTTGTCCTGTGTCGACTTCTACGCATCTTGTTTTAAGTTGAACTATAATGATTCCAGTTACTGTAGCTGGTTAGATAAAGTGATACATAGCAGACATCTGTAATGCCCTTGTCACTCACATCAGCCACGCCCCAGTTATGCTTATTTTATGTCTTTTTAACTTGTGGGTTACATAAAAATTCACCAAAACCTTTTTTCTCTACTATGGTGAAAACAAGTTTATTTCTCTTGTAAAGGGACATTCAGACACGGGTCTCCAAGGGGATCGACTCGGGGCATTTCTGGCTCAGTGGTAGGTTTCCCACCTGTCATGCGGAAGGCGCGGGTTCAATTCCCACCCACCACCTAAACATCAGTCACTGGATGCAGTGCTGGACCCAAGACTAAAATGGGTGGATTGCCTCAGGAAGGGCACCCGGTGTAAATCCTGTGCCAAGTTGTGCTTGGATCGGACGGTCTGCTGTGGGCATTGACTCATTTTTGGAGTCAGCTAGTAACGCTAATGGTCATTCAAGGAACTTACACATTGGCACTTCCACATTGGACTGATTTTTGACCCTTGGTCATTAAATAAAGTGACGACAATGATGTCAATAAACGATGGCAATGGAAGAAGTGCATATCAAATTTACAAATATCAATTCAAACTTTCATTAAAAAATAATCTCTTAAGGATTCATAGGCAGCCTGTTCATGATGTTCAGAAAAAACTTGAGGTTGGGTTGTTCATTCCCTCCATGTTAACACCAGTGCTCTAGTTTTAGTGGCATCATCAGGCATAACTTCACTCCTTTTATATATATATATATATATATATATATATATATATATATATATATATATATATATACTCAGCAAAAAAAGAAACGTCCTCTGACTTTCAACTCTTTTTACTTTCAGTAAACTTAATGAGTAAATATTTGTATGAACACTAAAAGAGTCGACACCATAAGACATAAAGTAAAAATGTTTCACAATGTGTCCCTGAATGAAGGGAGGCTCAAAATCAGTCAGTACCAGTCAGTATCTGGTGGCCACCAGCTGCTTGAAGTACTGCAGTGCATCTCCTCCTCATGGACTGGACCAGATTTGTCAGTTCTTGCTGTGAGATGGAGGGATTGTGTGTTCCTGGTGTGACTCGGGCAGTTGTTGTGGCCATCCTGTACCTGTCACGCAGGTGTGATATTCGGATGTACCCATCCTGTGCAGGTGTTGTTACACGTGGTCTTCCACTGCGAGGATGATCAGCTGTCCTTCCCGTCTCCCTGTAGCGCCGTCTTAGGCGTCTCACAGTGCGGACATGGCGATTTATTGCCCTATAGCCACATCAGCAGTCCTCATGCCTCCCTGCAGCATGCCTAATGCACGTTCACGCAGATGAGCAGCGACCCTGGGCATCTTTCTTTGGGTGTTTTTCACAGTCGGTAGACAAGTCTCTTTAGTGTCCTGCGTTTTTAGAACTGTGACCTTAAATGCCTACTTTCTGTAAGCTGTTAAGGTCTTAACGACCATTCCACAGGTGCATGTTAATTAATTGATTATGGTTAATTGAACATGCATGGAAAACATTGTTTAAACCCTTTATAATGAAGATCTGTAAAGTTATTTGGATTTTTACAACATTATTGTTGAAATACACAGTCCTGAAAAAGGGGCGTTTCTTTTTTTGCTGAGTATATATATATATGTGTATATATAATTATTATTATTTTTTTTTTTTCTGGCAAAACTTCCCATTAGTGAGGAAAACACTTAAGACATGTCTGGTCTGTGTTGATGCATTATACATGGCGCGTCTCCACCTTCTCATGCCGAAGTGAAGCAAAAACAAACAGATGTGTGCGCGCATCTAAAAGTAGATATAATAATGAGAAAGGAGGATTTATGAAATCTGGTGTCCGTCACATGGCTCCGTTTTGTGCGATCTGCCCTGAGTCACCTCGCAGCCAGTAAGAAAAGGCATCCGTACTGATTTAGCCGTTGAGGACTGAAAGGTAAAAGGTTCTTCTAGTTCATATAATCGCTGCTGAAATGCCGAGCGGCGCTAGTAAACTGGAGTGAAGTGGAAGGGATGTAGAGAGAGAGAGAGAGAGAGAGAGAGATCAGCACAGATTCCATCTACATTTTCCTGTTTTTATGCTAAGTGTGAATTTACACAGCACCAGTAATTAAACCAAAAGAGATGGCTTGCTCTTAATGACGTCACCATGGCTTGTAAAGCGACCTGGCTCTCTGCTGCACGAGGATTTACACTCATTTCACCTTGTAAACACGCTTCCGCATTAGGGAATTTATCGTCTGCCGGCGTAATCATGGGGTTTAAGATGCTCTTATGGATCCAAGGCTGATGTCACACATCTCCGTCTTAGCTCGCTGTGAAAATAATGAACGATCTGGAAAGCTCAAGCTCCGACTCACACCTTTCCTCATTTCTTCAAAGGGAGAAACTTTCATTGCGGCATAATAATAAAGGAGGTGTGTCCGCCCACGCACTGCAGTGCAAACACTAACACCATGTGCCCTGGATTTTCTTTCTGGACTGGGAGAATGACAACACTGATATGGTTCTGAATTATATTGTGTTTTTCCACAAATATTATCAATACTGTATTTCATTATGGGGTTTTTTTTTTTTTTCAACTCTCAGGAACTCGGTGGTGAACGTAAAAAATCCATTTTGGACCCAATCTATTGAAAATGTTAAGTAAGTATAATTTAGTAGTTTAGTGCAGGATGGGATTTAATATCTATTAGAGCGTACTATTTAGTAGTTTAATGCACAGGGTAGGATTTAGCTTTAGATTTAGTATCTATTAGAGTGTACAATTAAGTAGTTTAGTGCACAGAGTGGGTTTTAGCTGTGGATTTAGTATCTATTAGAAAGTACTATTTAGTAGTTTAGTGCACAGGATAGGATTTAGCTTTAGATTTAGTATTTATTAGAGCGCACTATTTAGTAGTTTAGTGCAGGGTGGGATTTAGCTTTAGATTTTATATCTATTACAGTGCACAATTTAATAGTTTAGTGTACTAAGCTAGTTCTCTTAGTTTGCTAGTTTAGTGTTTCTGTTAATTTATGTTGTAAATTTAGCACCTTGGTCCTGGAGGAACGTTGTTTCGTTTCACTGTGTACTAACTGTATATGTTTGAAATGACAATAAAGCCTACTTGAACTTGATCTACAGTATTAAAGAACACTATTTAATAGTTTAGTGCACAGGATATGATTTATCTTTAGATTTATTTTTTATTAGAGCATACTATTTAGTAGTTTAGTGCAGTTGCACTACTTAGTTGCATTATTAGCATTAGATTTAGTATCTATTAGAGCACACTATTTAGTAGTTTAGTGCAGGGTGGGATTTAGCTTTAGATTTAGTATCTATTAGAGTGCACGATTTAATAGTTTAGTGCACTAAGCTAGGATTTAGCTTTAGATTTAGTATCTATTAGAGTGTACAATTAAGCAATTTACTGCACAGAGTGGGTTTTAGCTGTGGATTTAGTATCTATTAGAAAGTACTATTTAGTAGTTTAGTGCACAGTGAGATTTAGCTTTAGATTTAGTATCTATTAGATCGCACTGTTTAGTCGCTTAATGTGCATGGTATTAGGACTTAGTCGTTGATTTACACACAGATTTTTGCTCCACCCCCTGTAATGAAGTTTCTACAAGCACTACGGTAGTGACAAAAACAGTAAAAAAAAAAAATCTATTTGGACTCTTTCATCCATTACAAAGAGGCCTGAACCTCCAATAAAGTTTGCTAATGATTTCTAAACCACTTTCAAAGTAACTAAAACTTGCTACGATGTTTTCATTGCAATTACATTATTTGATGTAAAAAAAGAAATACAATATACGTTACTGATCTTCATGGTGATCTTTATATGACTTCTTACGATATCAGGTTCCAACTGGTTTGGGATCAAATTTGGGAGATGAGCTTAATGTGATATGTGTCGGTTTAGAATAAGAAACTGAAACTGATTTACATGCAGACATTTTTTCCTCAGAAACCACTGAAACACTAAAAGCCATCGAGTGCACCACTTGCAGTCAGAGCACAATTAATGACATCTGCCTACAAGTTAATGAGCATTTATAAGCACTGAGCACATCACTCACAGTGAGGCTGGAGTGGTGCTACATCATCAGGAATCGCACCCGCTGTGGATTAGTGACAAGTTTTAAAATAATCCATCAGACAGTTTATTAGGATTCAGATGAAGCGGAATATTTTGTCTGAGACAGGCAGAGCAAAACAAAGCGAAGCAAGACCTAATGCCTGATAATCGAAATGTTTCAGCCTGTGCTAAATAAATAACAGCAACATTCAGTTTGGGATGAACAAACAGCCACGGGATGGTGTGCTCGGGTTTTAATTTTTTTTTCATGCTAAAGTTTATTAAACACTGTTTATGTTTATTTATGTCTGTAAATAATTTTTCAACACAAAGTTCAATCTCTAAAAAAATTAATCTGCATCGACGCGAGATAAAAATTCCTATTGATACAAAACAGTTATAGTTACACAACACATAGAGAGTTAATTTCTTCAGAGCGACCAAGCTGATCAAACAGAACTCAGGTGAACCATTTGGTTGTGAGAAATCACGAGCACTTATTTGGAACATCTGTACGCCCACATGATTTTTGGTGCCAGATGGGCTGGTTTGCTGGTTGTTGTTTTTTTCCTGTAACTGCTGATCATCAGGGATTCCAGTGAGGGCAGTTCTGTGAAAATACATGTCTTGTTGATAATAGAAAATCCACTTTCTATCCGTTTCTTTTTTTGCTGAGTATATTTTACACTACCGTTCAAAAGTTTTACGTAGATCACTTTCTAACTCCATGATGGTTCCTGATGTTTATTTCTTTCTACATTGTAAAGTTTTGCTGAATGCGTCCAAAAACTGCATGAATCTCCTTTGAACAGTTGATATCAAGATGTTTCTGCTACTTCTGCTCTGTAAAGACTTCATAACGCCTCTAATCTGAGCTGCTGTTAATTGGTCATTTTTCAGGCTGATAACTCTAAATGAACTTCTCGTCTGCAGCAGAGGGAGGTTTTGGTCTCGTCCTCCTGGGACGGCCTTCATGAGAGACAGTTTCATTATGGTGCTGGACGGATTTTGCAGATGCACTTGACAATACTGTTCTTACAAGAACTATTACAGAAAGGCCGACCTCTGTGTCTTAAAATAACAACTAACTTGTGTTTTTTGTTGTTGTTACGTAATTACCTAATTCCATATGTGTTATTTTATAGTTTTGAAATCCACAGTATTGTTGTAGAATGTAGAAAAAAAAATCACTAAACAAAAACAAAGAAATTTGCAAATGACCCCAAACTTCTGAACAGTAGTGTGTGTATATATATATATATATATATATATATATATATATATATATATATATATATATATATATATATATATATATATATATATTTTTTTTTTTTTTTTTTTTTTTTTTTTGTATATCATTTCTGTTGAAATGCTGAAACTTTCAGAGAATTAATGCAAGATGTTGCATCATAGAATATTAAATAATAATAGTTAATGACCTAAATAATAAATAATAAACTAAACTATTATATACAAAAATGTATTGCATCAAGCATTCCTGTAAGGATTAATTGTGCTGGCATTATTGTTTAAACAAACTCAGTCACTGTAGTCCATACTGTACTGTATCTTGCTATTTAGTTTAGCTATTTAGGCTGAAATTAAAACAAATACAGTACTGTGCAAAAGTTTAGGCACCCTGTTTTGTTTTTTTAGTACAAACTTTATTATATATTGGGGCTTTGAGCAAAAAAGAGACCACTGCAAAATAAGCAGTTGCTTATGTTTATTTTTTTATTATTATTTTTTCTTACAGGTGCATGTATTGTACAGTTTGGAACTGCTGATAATATTTCTACTAAATTCAAAATATAACTATTGTTGCTTAGAGTGTATATTTAAAGAAAATAACATCACAATAAACTAAGAAATAGATTATTGAAATAACCCAAGAGTGTGCTGAATTTGCAGAGCTTTAAGAACTCAAATAAAACAAAACCAAATGCAAATGATTTGTAAACAAACTGTTTTGGCTACAGTAAATAACAATACGAAATCAGTATTTGGTGGAATAACTCTGATTTGCAATTACAGCTCTGGTGTTTTGGCTCTCCATCAGTTTTTCACATTGCTGTTTTGTAACTTTATACCACTCTTTTTGCAAAAAAAAAATCAGCTTAGCTTGATGGTTTGTGACTATCCATATTCCTTCTGATGACGTTCCAGAAGTTTTCTGGATTAAATTGCAGTGGCCTCTTACTTTTTTACAGAGCTGTATATCTACAGTGCGGCAAAAAAGTATTTAGTCAGCCACCAATCGTGCAAGTTCTCCCACTTAAAAAGATGAGAGTGACCTGCATACCTCAACTATGAGAGACAAAATAATAAGAAAAAAAATCTCACTGTAGTATTTTTAAAGAACTTATTTGCAAATTATGGTGGAAAATAGGTATCTGGTCAATAAGAAAATTTCATCTCAATACTTTGTTATATACAGTACCCTTTGTTGCCAATGATAACAAGGTCAAATGAGGTCAAATGTTTTCTGTAAGTCTTCACAAGGTTGCTGGTATTTTGTTCCATTCCTCCATGCAGATCTCCTCTAGAGCACTGATGTTTTGGGGATGTCGCTGGGCAACACGTACTTTCTATGGAGTTGAGATCTGGAGACCTTCATTGCCCGGGCGGTGTGTTTGGGATCATTGTCATCCTGAAAGACCCAGCCACGTTTCATCTTCGATGCCCTTATTGATGGAAGAAGGTTCCACGAGTCCTGGTCCCTTTGCAGAAAAACAGCCCCAAAGCATGATGTTTCGACCCCCATGCTTCACAGGAGGTATGGTGTTCTTTGGATGCAACTCAGCATTCTTTCTCCTCCAGATAAGTTCTATTTTGGTTTCATCTGACCATCTGACATTCTCCCAATCCTCTTCTGGATCATCCAAATGCGGTCTAGCAAACTTTAGACGGGCCTGGACATGTACTGGTTTAAGCAGGGGGACACATCTGGCACTGCAGGATTTGAGTCCCTGGCGGCGCAGAGTGTGTTACTGATGGTAGCCTTTGTCACTTTGGTCCCGGCTCTCTGCAGGTCATTCACTAGGTCCCCCCCATGTGGTTCTGGGATTTTTGCTCACAGTTCTTGTGATCATTTTGACCCCACGGGGTGAGATCTTGCGTGGAGCCCCAGATCGAGGGAGATTATCAGTGGTCTTGTATGTCTTCCAATTTCTGATAATTGATCCCACAGTTGATTTCTTCACACCCAAGCTGCTAACCTATTGCAGATTCAGTCTTCCCAGTCTGGTGCAGGTCTACAATGTTGTTTCTGGTGTCCTTTGATAGTGGAGTTTGGAGTGTTACTGTTTGAGGTTGTGGACAGGTGTTTTTTACACTGATAACGAGTTCAAACAGATGCCATTACTACAGGTAACGAGTGAAGGACAGAGGAGCCTCTTAAAGGAGAAGTGAGAGCCAGAAATCTTGCTTGTTTGTAGGTGACCAAATATTTATTTTATAGAGGAATTTACCAATTAATTCATTGATATCCTACAATATGATTTTCTGGATTTTTTTTCTTATTATGATGAAAATTACAGACCTCTCTCAACTTTTTAAGTCGGAGAACTTGAACAATTGGTGGCTGACTAAATACTTTTTTGCCCCACTATATATGGATATTTATTGTATTACTCTGTTATTGAGTCAGTACAAAACCTGATACGCAAATTTCAGATACGCATCTCTTAGTGTTGTACTTTTACCTCTTTGTTTTATTTTTTTCAGAAACATGACCACATCTTAGCTCCCAAATTACTCTACTTTAATATGGTTCTTATACAGAGCAGGTCTCACACATTGAGTTTTTTTTTTTTTACATTTCCACAATAATATTTTGGTAAACTGCTGCTGTCCAATGTTTTTTCGTGGCACTGATTAGTATTTGTGTGCACCAACAGCCTGCCCCCTAGTGGTCCGGTGGTAAGCATGCAGTGCTCTCACGTCAGTGATTGGATTTCACCCCATCAGTTCAGATATTGATATTATTAATATTGTTAATTTTCAGAAACAACCCATTACCAATGATGTCCCAACATCTACAACATTGCCAAATTAATGTTACTACAGTGTGTGACTTCCAAATATTCCCGCCATGTGTTGAGTAGAGGTATAAACAAACAAACAAACAAACAAACAAAGCTACCCTTTTTTGAAAAAAAAGGGAAAAAGCATCTGAGATTAAATCCTGCAAAGCACTTATTAGACAGAATCACAGCCAGTCTGTCGCCTCAGAGTGTTTTTCTGTCTCTGTATCACATTTATCTAGAGTTTATGAAGCAGTAGCAACGTCTCTCTCTCTGTGTAATGAAAGCGCTTCCTGTGAGTCGGGGTCAACGGAGTTCATCCTGCCTTCATCGCAAACATCACTGCAGTGCATTCCTGCCTTGTTTCAGTAACTCCGGCGCCTTTTAGCACGCCATGGAAGCGGAGATAACGGCGCCATCTTTCAAAGCCGTCGTCATTAAGTAGATAACCCGCGCCTCGTCCGCCGCGCCACCGGGAGCTCGGATTCTCTGGCTTTTACTGGAAGCCTGTTTGTCATGCTCGCCCCCTCTATTTCTCAGGAAAAACACCCTTAATGATGAGTTTTCAGATGAGCGTTGCGTGCTGGATAAGCGCTTCGAGGCCTGAGGAACTCCATTAAGGAGGCGATGTGAAAAGCGTGGCTGCGGGCTCCGTCCTCGTTTACCTCGGAAACACATTAGACGGATCCCCGCGCCGTACAGACCTACCGCCGTGCTCTGGAAGGCTGGTGTCCCGGCTCGGCGGTGCACGTCTGATAGCAAGACGGACCGCGCTTTGGAGAGAAATCCGTTTCCGGGGCCTTTAAACGGGCTTCATCGACGTTTGCTTAGGCTGCTTTGTTTTTATTTAATGGAGCTTTGGGACGACCGGCGCAATGAGATTCCGCATCTGTTTTTATATAATTAGTCTGAGGCTAATTATATGTGTGCTGTTTTTTTTTGTGTGTGTGTGTGTGTAATAAAAAACTCAGAAGTGTCTCATACAATCAACACATCACGTCTCGAAGGCAAGATATTCCAAAAGCTGGATGTGGGGTAGAGAACACAACACCTTTACTGCTGAGGGAAACGGATTGAGTTCTCTAATCAATTAGCGAGCCACAAGAGAGCTCACGGCGCATAACGAGAGGCTAGCTCCGGAAAAAAAAAAAAGAAAGAAAAGCCAAAGTTCTTATTAAAAAGCTGATAATTGCAGAAAGAAGGGAGGGGCGAGGGGTAAAGAACAAGTCCTACTTTACCCATGAGCCTCCACAGCTGGAGCTGCAATTAGTGTGTCACCACCCGCAGTTTGCCGCATGTGTTAATTGTCTCATGCTAGCTGCTGTGACACTCTCTGTGCGCTGAACCTTAACTTCTGACTACTTTTTTTATTTTTTTTTATTCTTGCCTTCATGGTGATTTTTTTCTGTTAATTAATTTAGGATCATTTTATTTCATGGAAAATTAAAAAAAAATAATAATAATAAAACAATAATAAAATAATAATAAAAAGAAAGACAGATTGGAAGAGGGGGAAAAAAAAGGTGTAAAAGAAGAAGTATTAGTAAGAGCTAAGTGTATGGTAGTAAGTCAAGCATGTGAGTTTGACCCTGAGTGCCTGAGTGCTAGGCGCTGAATAAAGCCTGAGGACATTTCATCTGAAGTTGTGTCTGTGGGAACAATTACAGGCACCCTGACACAGGACAACGCGGAAAAGCACTGAAACGTGGAAAAGAAAAGAGAGTCAATAAAACATAAGCCTGTTTAAAGATGTCACAGAGTTACAGTTAAAGTAAACATCTTGGTGAAAATCGCTCAAGTGTAAGTTTTAGTAAGCTTCTACATAAACAGAACCTGTATACAGTCCTGAACCACGTTTGCTGTATATTGTATATTACAGGGAGTCCCTGACTTTTAAGCTGTGAATTTCTGCAGATACTGTACAAAAGGACCGCGGTTTTACTTCCGGTTCAATCACAGAAGTAGCTCAAAAAAATAGACACTGTAGTGCACCAGACACCAATATTTACAATTATATACAATATTTTCAGTGTGGAGGCGGCGCGGTGGTGTAGTGGTTAGCATTGTCGCCTTGCACCTCCAGGGTCTGGGTTCGATTCCCCGGCCAGGCTCGATTCCCGTCTCTGTGTGCATGGAGTTTGCATGTTCTCCCCGTTCATCCGCTTGGAAACCATCCGCTTGGTGGGTTTCCTCCGGGTACTCCGGTTTCCTCCCACAGTCCAAAGATATGCAGGTTAGGCTAATTGGCGTTCCTAAATTGCCCGTAGTGTGTGAATGGGTGTGTGTATGTGTGTGTGGCCTGCGATGGATTGGCACCCTGTCCAGGGTGTACCCCGCCTAGTGCCCGAAGTCTCCTGGGATAGGCTCCAGGTCCCCCGCGACCCTGAACACAGGATTAAGCGGTATAGAAAATGAAAGAATGAATTTTCAGTGTGTAAGTGAATGTATAAAATGTCTGGTATATTGTATCTGTGTGTGTGTGTGTGTGTGTGCGGGAGAAATTAATCGGGCTCACCGGTTTCAATGAATTAGTCCGCGAGAACGATGATCGAAAATGTTTGTCCTGTAAAGCTGAATAATCCTAATTTCGGACAAATCAAACAAAATAGTGTTTACAGTCCAATACAGTGGAAAACAGTTCTGAAACAATATAGCGTCCGGGATTCCCCTCTTGATTTAAAGGCGCAAAGACAACACTATAATTTTTTTGTGCGAGACCATTTCCTTAAGTGCAGTTACAGTTTTTGGCCAGTGTTGGAAAATGGGACAGAGATTTAGTCAAGTGGATTTGTATGATTTACATTGTATATTCCTGTCAAAGGTGTATCATACTCGCTTTGTCGGACTTAAGAACGAATCAGACTTACGTATATGCTCCCGGAACGGAACTTGTTCGTAAGTCGGGGACTACGTGTATATTGTACTTCCCTACTCCCATAATGGGGGTCAGAAGTCCTGACTGGAGACTGGAACATAGACAGCGTAACCAGAAATAACCATTTAGTTTGCCTTGTTACATTACAAACACAGATATCACCAACATGCTCAGTAGAACGCTCTTTCATCGTAGATAACCTAACACATCTTCTTAAGGGACGCCGTACACATTTTGTTAGGAGTGTGTGGGTGTGTGTAAGAGAGAGAGGAAAATAATTTGCCACAACTAATTAAATTCCTTAACTAGCATTTAAGGCTTTCAGAATGAGAGCTGAATGTTTCTCTATTCATCGTTATTTACTCAAACTGTAACAACTTACATTATTTAGGTAAAAATACTAATATGTTCTTTTTAATAACCGATCCTAATCAATCTGACTTTTTTCTGTCAGTGTAGTGGGTCGAATTAAACTGATTAGTTTTTTAATGCATTCTTAATTTAGATGAATTACCATAATTAATTCAATTCCAATATGACAAAAAATATATTTTTGGAATGTAGCCAGCTTGGTTAGTAAATTGAGCTTAATCCTGACACACAATCCCAGGTGAATTGTTGATTAAGATTAAGCTTCAAATATTTGTCACGTACTTTACTCCGCAGTGAATTTTTTTCTTTCACGTGCCCTAGAGCAGACAGCGATAGACATTATTTGTTTTGCTGTTTTTTTTTAAATTTATTAAACATATATAGGGCTCAGAATTGTGCAGTATAAAGTAACATATTATCTTTTTTTTTTAGCACTAAATAGACAATATGATGAACTGAATTTTAGTTCATTTTAAAAAACTACCCAAACATGACAAAACTGAAAATGTGTCAGACAGGCATTAATTCCATTAAATACCCTTACTTTACCACACATACACATAATAATATAATATAATAATATAATATACATACCATTAACATTGAGGCAGTCTGGAGCATCTACTAAGTTTTACCTCCCTTGTCACACATGTCCCCACTATATCCCACTACGAAAAATTGTTCAAACACAAAACGAACTTGAACAACTTCAACCACGGTCGAAGAAGACGCGAAGAAGAGAACTTAATTAAGGAAGGAAGTAATGACGGGTTACCAGATTGACCAGTTAACGGTCAAACTAACTAAGAGCTAAAATGGTGTTCGGATTGAGAGATCACTGGGATGTCAGTGGAGTTCTCACAGCGCCCTCTTCAGGCATGTGTTACGACCATGATAGGTCCATGTCACGTTATAGAAGACAACATTAAGTTTATTACATTCTTATGGTGCTCACTGTGCATGCAATGATGAAGCCTTAGTGACAAAGTGGGATATGGAAAAACAGGATGCCGCCACCTCACACACACACACACACACACACACACACACACACACTAGCACAAGTAAAAACTATGCATAATGAATCTCCACAGATGTGCACATTACTGAAAACACCACCCTCACTTATTTATTTTTTTATTGCCACACAATACAAAGAAAAAGGGTGAGCTGCCAGCGCACCTGAGCCAGCCGTTTCCATAGAAACAGCAGATGCTAGTTGAAAGCGCTGCTATCGAATGCACTATTTTTAACAGCTTCTAATTTGATATAATTGACTCAAGCAAGATGGGGTCAGGACGGCGGATAAAGGAAAGTCCTGAAAAGTCGCAAGTGGGTCAAATGTCACGGGACAAGCGCTGGTTCTGCTTTTAGAGTGTCTGTTTAGGGCGGCTCGGCGTCAGACAGGTGCACGGATCCGCACGTGTACACAGACTGGGGCCCGCCGCGAGCTATTAGAAACGGCAGGGGAAAATAAATTATATACATATTTTCTGACAATAAATGCTAATGATCTGTACAGAAATGTATTACGTGCACTTGGCAGGGGTTTCTCATGGGTTTAAGCCCGTGTTTTCAGCACTAGACGTGGCCCAGACATGCTTTTTTTGTGTGTGTTTTGTTTTGTTTGCTTTTTCATTCGTCTCATTAAGTCTAGTGAGAAAACAAACCAAGCCAAATAGCAAACCAACCATAAGAACCCATTTCGCTCTGATTTGGACCGACAGCTGTGAAAGTGCTCTGCTAGACACCTGCCAGGATTTTGCTTTGATGATATCGTGCTGGTCTCCTTAAGCACTAGAGCCCATCTTGAGCACTTTGCTCAGGTGAGGTCGTCATGCTGTTAACCTCGAGCTGGAAGAAGGTGTTTCTCTTATATCACCAGAGAACACCAGGAACACTATAGGTGTCTTTTACATGCAGAGAAACAACAAACATGTTTATTTCAGCACATTATTTGTTCTTCGGTGTTTAATATACAGTACCGATCAAAAGTTTAAGACCACTTGAAAAATGGCAGAAAAATCTCATTTTGCATGGTTGGATCTTAACAAGGTTCCAAGTAGAGCTTCAACATGCAACAAGAAGAAATGGGAGTGAGACAAAACATTTTTTTGAGCATGCAATTTAATGAAAACAAAGATTAAACTGAAACAGGCTGTTTTACAACTGATCAAAAGTTTACGTCCACACCTCCGATAAAACCCGTAAACCCCCCCAAAACAGAACCTTCCAAACATGAACTCGGTACTGAGTAGCTCCACCGTTATTGTTGATCACTTCAAAAATTCGTTGCGGCATGCTTGATGCAAGCGTTTACATGAGGTGAGCGGGAACATTTCTCCAAGTGGTGAAGAACACGAAGGGTATCTACTGTCTGGAACTGTTGTCCATTTTTGTAAACTTCCCTTGCCATCCATCCCCAAAGGTTCTCAATTGGATTTAGATCAGGGGAACACGCAGGATGGGCCAAAAGAGTGATGTTATTCTCCTGGAAGAAGTCCCTTGTCCTGTCTTGTAGCGTTTTCCTGTTGAAAAACCCAGTCGTTACCACACAGACGAGGGCCCTCAGTCATGAGGAATGCTCTCTGCAACATCTGGACATTTGACGCCGTTTGACGCCCCTGCACTTCCTGAAGCTCCATTGTTCCACTGAAGGAAAAAGCACCCCAGACCATTATGGTGCCCCCTCCACTGTGGCGCGTAGAAAACATCTCAGGTGGGATCTGCTTGTCATGCCAGTAACGTTGGAAACCATCTGGACCATCAAGGTAAACATTTTTCTCAACAGAGAATAAAACTTTCTTCCACCTTTGAATGTCCCATGTTTGGTGTCTCTTGCAAAGTCCAAACGACCAGTTCTGTGGCGTTCAAGGAGACGAGGTCTTTGAAGACGTTTTTTGTTTTTGATGCCCTTCAGTCTCAGATGCCGTCTGATGGTTATGGGGCTGCAGTCAGCACCAGTAACAGCCTTAATTTGGGTCAAGGATCGTCCAGTGTCTTGATGGACAGCCAATTGGACCCTCTGGCTCAGGGCTGGTGAAATTTTTTTGGGTCTTCCACTAGACTTTTTTTGTTCCATAACGCTCAGGATCATTTAAGAAATTCCAAATGACTGTCGTACTGCTTCCCACCTCAGCAGCGATGGCGCGCTGTGAGAGACCCTGCGCTTATGCAGTTCAACAACCTGACCACGTTCAAAAAGGGAGAGTTTTTTTGCCTTTGCCATCAGAATGTGACAGAAAACACAATGAATCCACATCTTTGCACAGATTTGGCCTTTTAAAGGCATGTGGTCCTAAAATTGTGGTTTCAGTTTAATCGTTGTTTTCATTAAATTGCATGCTCAAAAAATGTTTTGTCTTACTCCCATTTCTTCTTGTTGCATGTTTAAGCTCTACTTGGAACCTTGTTAAGATCCAACCATGCAAAATAGATGTTTTGCCATTTTTCAAGTGGTCTTAAACTTTTGATCGGGACTGTATTTAAATATACAAAGTACAAGTCGTGCCGACTTATAAACATTCGAGTTCCCGAATTTCCACAGATACGAACGGATCATGGTTCTATGAACATCCATAGATGCGAACAAATCCCGGAAGTAGTTCACATGTATTGAACCGAAAATAGATACTGCAGTGCACCAGATACCAAATTACTATTTTTCATTTTATTATTAGTAGTATTATTATTCAATCAACAATCAACATTTATATGCTGTAGCACCTTACAGCAACCTACGTTGAACCAAAGTGCTTCACAGCATAATACAATGGCAACAAGAAGAAAAAACACTGTATGAAATAAAAAATATCAAAAGCCATTCTAAAAAATGACAAAAAATGTAAACAATCAGAACTGTAACATAAATTAAGACACCAACTATATAACCAATGAAGCAGAAAATTACTGACAGACGTATTTAAAAACTGAGTTATATCCAGTGATGGGTGTAACGCGTTAGTCCTCGGGTTATTTTTTGATGTAACAAGTAATCTAGCGCGCAAGGTCCGCCATTTAAGTACTAAGTTATTTAGTTATTCTTTCAAAAATGTAATCAGTTATTCAAAAATGTATGTAATCCGTCAGCCAGACAGCAGTGTGT
This sequence comes from Channallabes apus, assembly GCA_030522415.1. Lineage (NCBI taxonomy): Eukaryota > Metazoa > Chordata > Actinopteri > Siluriformes > Clariidae > Channallabes > Channallabes apus. Next base: position 7,788,202 of record CM060118.1, on the reverse strand, counting down.
GTGTGTGTGTGTGTGTGTGTGTGAGAAAGTCGTCCTACAAGGCTTGCCCCTGATAATCCGCCCCCCTTTATTATTCCTGCTGTTATACATCTCACCTATGCGGTTTGACTATGCGAGGACCAATACGCGGAAAGATGGAAATGTAATCCCAGCACCAAAACTCGCGGTGAATCATGATAAACCGTACTTACGGTCACCGCGCGAAACAGCGTGGGTGAGATAGGGGTGTTGGTAGTTAAAAAATTATGGGCCAAACTTCGCTGAGTGATGGTGGTAGAATAATTATAAAGGTCTTGACTAAAACAACATGCATGAGGAATCACAAAGGAATTCCCTTTCAAAAGCTACACTCGATGCTGCGTGAAAACGCTATGGGAACGCATATGTGTCAAACACGCCAAAGATTTTGGCATATATAACCTCGGTCAGGTGACGTCATTTGATTAGGTGCACCTGGAGGTTATAAATAGGGATGAACCGGAAACATCCTCAGCTCTTTTTGTCTTCAGGACTGTATTGTTGTGTGCGTGTGTGCAAGCACTTTTTCAAAAAGAAAGCGAAAATAGGAAGTGCTTATTGCTCACCAGAAAGATGGCAGAGTTAGACAGGAGTCCGTCCCTCCAAGTAAAAGAATATCACGCTGCGGGCGATCTCCACGCTTTCTGTTTTCAGCATTTGGGAGAAGAGCACGCTATCCTCGGGCTTGAGGGAACAGGTGAGTATTGCGAATTTCTCCCTATTAAAGTTCCTCGCGCTCGGCTCGCCGTCTTTAAAACGAAACCACGGGCCGTGGCGCATTTCTCACGTGCAAACGGAATCTTCCTTTTCTCTTGCTCTCTCGACAGATCATGAGCCTTTTACCGTCCACTTCTCAAGCGCGCTCTGGCGCTTCCAGTGAAGGGGCGAAAAAAAAAAAAAACTTTCTCTCTCGCTTCCGCGGAGATGGAAACTCTCACTTCAGAGCGCTCCTCTAATGATGAGTGAGCATTATTAGTTGTTGTTAGAGGTAGCGCGCAGTCGAACGCGTACACCTCGATTCGCCGTAAAAAAAAATTTAATAAATAAAATCCCCCCAAACACTCAAAGTTAGACAACCGGTTTCTGTCGGGTGGCCAGAGGAGGGGCCTCAACGATGGCCCCTCCCCTTCTTGGCAACGTCCATGATGAGTTAACGCTTTCATGGAATAAGCCGTGTTCATCCCGTGCTTTTGTGCTATCGACATTGATTTGTTCGAATGTCATTGACGCGAGAAGCGCAGTTTTATATGATGATCCCCCAGATGAAAGAGATGCTTGCGGGTTATCTCTCTCCTGGGAGCTCATCCTCCCTGAAAAAATCACCACTCCCCACCAAGCCGTGTAGACTAACACCTTTTTTGGTGGGAAAAGTTTTTTCAGGCAGCAGGTCAGGCTGGTGCTGCCCTGCACACAATGGCTTTGCAGACATACCAGGCTGACCTACTGAGAGATCTGAGCACTGGCGGGTCTGTCGATGACACGCCTACTGCACATGAGGTCGCTTCAGTTGTGGCTAAAAACCAGGGGATTTCATCCAAGGGCCAATCCCCAGACGCAATAAGGGCTACGCGCCGAGAGCTTCGTACCCTTTCTATGTGGTTCATACCCTCGTCGTAGGCCCGTGTTGTCGTCGCAAGGTGCTAACGACAGACGCTTCCCTCATTGTCTGGTGTGCGGTCTTAGATGGCCGTCCAGCCCAAGGATTCTGGAGAGGTCATCTTCTCGTGTTGCACATCAATTGCCTCAAAACGATGACTCTATTTCTGGCCCTGAAATACTCCTTCCAGCAGTTGAGAGGCTGTCCTAGTGCGAGTGGACAACACTACGGTAGTCTCGTAAGTAATCGCCTGGGCAGACTTGCTCGCGCCGCTGGGAAAAGCTAGCGCACCAGATTCTGCTTTGGGGCACAGGAAACGTTCCTGTCCCACAGGACGATTTACATTCCAGGGCAGATGAATATGGGAGCAGACTTGCTGTCCAGGCAAGCTGTGACACACAGGGTTTGGAAACCCCACCCCGAAGTAGTCAGTCCTCTAGAAGAACTTAAGCCCTCAAATGGAATGTATTTAAAATTGGTGCACAGCAAAAGATGTAGACCCAGTCCACTGCCAAATTGTTTCAGTGCTGGAGTTCCTACAAGAAAATTGACCTCGGTCTCGTGCCCTAGTATTCTCAGAACGTACGTAGCCGCTATTTCGGCTTGTCGTGTCTTTGCCACTGGGCTGGTCAAAGCTATTCTGCATCCTCACCCCAACCATCTTCCGATGGTTCCATTCTCAACTATGCATCCAGTTGTTCTCGAAGCCTCTGTCCTCCGCCTTTTACAGCAACGGAGCAGGAAAGACTTCACTTACTGTCTCCAGTTCGTGCTCTTCAGATTTACAGTACATCTGCCACACTAGCCAGTGACGTACATCAGAGCAGGTTTTTATACGTCATGGGGGTCGCAGCAGAAGGGCGGCCGAGAGATGCTATTGCCCTAGCCTATGAGGTGCATGGAAGACTTCGCCGCTAGTAATTAGGGCCCATTCGACCAGGGGGCTTGCCTCATTAATTGCTCTGCAAGAGGCGTCCCCTTGCAGCAAGTGTGTGATGAGGCAGGTTGGTCTTCTCCGCACAGATTTGTCAGATTTTATAGTTGGATGTCCATGCAATGCTAGCATCCCAGAATTATGTCTGAGACCCGTTGGGAGACCGTGCGCACACTACACAACCCTGGGGGTCCATACACTTGCAGTGCGGCGACGTTGGTATTCTCGTTCCCATAGCGTTTTCACGCAGCATTGAGATGTTGCGCTCCAATGCCGCACTGCGGGCGTGACTGGACGTCCTTTCAGACAAAATTGACCTGAGGATGTTTCCGGTTCATGCCTATTTATAACCTCCAGGTGCACCTAATCATATTACGTCACCTGACCGAGGTTACATATATATGCCAAAATCTTTGACGTGTTCCCATAGCGTTTTCACGCAGCATCTCGTTCCCGCTTTTTTAGGGAAAAGGGTTACAACAAAGTAACCCGAGACGTTTTCTGTAATGGAAAAGTACTTGAACTAGTTACTTTTATCAGAAGGTAATGAAACTTATTACTTCTTAATGACAGTAATTTTGTAGTGTAATTAGTTATTTTATAAAGTAACGTCCCCCAACACTGGTTATATCTGTATAAAAAGTCTTTTTGAAAAGAGTTAGGATTATAAAGAGTGCTAGATTAATAAATGCCTTCTCTGTGGAGTAAAACTGGTGGCTCAGGGTTGAATCTGTTTGATAGAAGGACACTAATGCACTGTGCTTATTAACAGATGCCCCGTGTCTCAAACACATCAGACAAAGTCCAACATTTTATTTTTTTTTTCATCTCAGTTTCATCCTGCGGCAGTCCGTTTTTTTTTTTTGATGAACTTCCATCACAGTTCTGGCTGAAGTAAATCAAAACAGCTGGCCTTAAAGTTTAAAAAGGTTTTCCCCCAGCATGAGTGAGCTACAAAAACCACAACGAGTACAGCCATTTGATTTACTTCTCTTAGACATGTCCTGAAATGAAAACCTGACAGAAACCAGCCACGGACATGCTTCACCCCCGTGTTCGTGCCTCGGTAAATAGGAAAAGTCATCAGAGTGTGAGTTTAGGGAACGGCGACTGAGGCGTCCTGGGAAGAAGTCCTCCCTTTATACGTCCGTAAAGTGACTCGCTGTACCTTGTCAAAAAAAAGCAATGCTTCAGAACCTTCGCTGATCCCTTCCATTAACCTTGGCTGATGGAAAGCTGAAAAGGGGCGACGCGGGAACAAATTTAGCGGAGAGAAACACTAGTGCGCTCACACGCTCGCTCTCTCTCTCTCTCCTTTTTTTTTCTTCCCTTTTTCTTTCTGCTTCTTCTTTATTTTTCCGAGACGGAGTGACCAATCAGACAGGCAGCGCAGAGAGTGTCCTGTCAGGGAGCAGTTGACATGCTTCAGCTGAACCGTGAGAGCCTTTTGTTCAGGCGAGCGTGAAATTATAAAACATGACAGGAGAGACGCCAAACATGGCCACGTCCGCACGGAAAAGACACACATACACACACACACACATACACGAATGAAGGTTTCTGAGGCCTGGCTTCTGTTGCCAAAAGTGCTGATGAATGTCTGAGTGTTTGGAGAAGGCTTAGTCGCTGTTGCCAAAAGGGTGATTGAATGCCTGAATGGTGGGAGCAAGAGCGGAGAGACTGAGAGATAAGAGAGTTAGAGTGAGAGAGAGCGAGAGAAAGAGAGAGATGGACATAGAAAGTGAGGGACGTGGAGTTTTATCATTACTCGCTTTCAGACAAGACGTCCTCGAGTTGGTCCAGAAACACCTCGGGGTCTGTGTGTGTGTGTGTGTTCTTCTCGTCAGGTTCGAGTTTGTTTCGCTTTGCCACGTCGATAAAGCCTCATGAACCAAATAAAATAAATGAAAGATGCCCAAAGACAGAAATAAAGAAAGACTACATTAACACACACACACATGGACAGATAAAACCTGAGGGATTGAGAATGCATAGGGATGAAGGAAGCGACACACGTGGACACGCAAGGTGAGGACAATAAACATAGAGAGAGAGAGAAACAAGTAGAAGGAAAGATGGACAACGACTGAGACTTACCAAGACAGAGAGAGACAAAGAAAGGTTATAAAGACAGATGGAGAGAGAGAAAAGAGAAATAAAACAGCAAGAGACAGAGTGAGAGAGATGGACATGTAAAAAAAAAA
>CM060118.1:7685949-7778449 GCA_030522415.1 Channallabes apus | reverse complement strand
AAATTAGATTTTCCTCTTCAGAGAGAAGCACCTGTTTTCTCACAGATGCCTCCAATTTCCCTAGGCTTTAGTTTTCTCCTGTGATGAACAGATCTCTCCACAGTGCGTGTGTGTGTGTGTGTGTGTGTGTCTGAGATTTACTGTTCAGAACAACACGGGTGAAAGCCGTTTTAAATTTTCGTCTGTACTGTGTAGCCAAAAGTTGAGGAGAATAAACCATGGAGGTGGTGGACAGTCCTGAGAAACTAAATGATGTTTACTTTATATTTCCACATCAGCTCCATCATTTTTCACTAATGTCCCGAAATGTTCTCTATAATGCTAGCAGGTGACGCTGCCAACCTTTCCATTGCAATCCTGATGCATTAGCCACGACTTCACATGTATTCACTGCATTTGACTTTCTGCTAGTCCTGCTTTTGTGTACTCTGTGCTTTTAATCATGTGTGTAGTTTACTTGAAAAACCTCTCGGAGTTAAAGTTTCTGGTACTGCCGTGGTGGTTATTTATTTCCATGATTCAAAGTTCACTTTGTTTATACACGATTCGGTCCATGTAAGACGTGTGCATCGGGAGTGTAATCCCACAGGACACATGTGTGGGCAGAAATGATGAGAACACGCAAGGAGAGAGAGAGCGAAAAAGAAAAAAATCACACAAACACACAGGCAGTGTGATGGCTGTTTAGTAATAAACTTTTACTACTATGGTTATCATTTCACTAAGAACAGACAGCGAGAGAGAGAGAGAGAGAGAGAGAGAGAGACTGACTCTCTCTTGTATCTGTGTATTTATCACAGATAGTTTTAAAGGTTAAACCGAACTCGAAAAGTCTGAAACTTCTTTTAGTCCGTGTTCAGTCTGATCTCCCCTTAGATAACCAAGCATAGAAGTGCAACAAGGTTTGTTTTCAATCGTTCCAATTTAGAGTGGGAACGACAGAGAAGCACTCTGCATTGTTTGGTTAAGACAAACAGAACAACAGCACCACGTCTGCTGCCCCAGTGTGCCCCTGCGTTTTATGTTCGAGCATAAGAAAACTAACTAACAAGAGATGGAACAGACAAAGTGAACCGCTAACGTGATCCAACTTTTGTCTTTCGGGCTGATCCGAAGTCCGTAGTTTATTAGAACAATCGCTGTGCTAAAGAAACGTTTTAAGACACTTTTACTGTTTTACACGAGTCTCAGTAAGTCAGTCACTGTGAGTGTTTGCTGCTTGGACCACGGTATTAGGGCTGCACAATATTAGGAAAATATGCGATATTGTTGTTGAATACTGCGATAACGATATTTCTTGCGATATAACATTTCCCTAGAGAAATGCATTTTTTTTATTATTATTGCCTATTTTTTTTACTATTTATTTATATGTAATGATTATACTAAAATAAACAGGTAATAGATATTCGTCTGATGTAATTAAATCTAATTCAGGCTAAAAAGAAACTATATGTCAAGGAAGTTGCAAATATTTAGACTTCAAAACACTATGAATGACTTAAATCCCTCAGCAGATATTCTGACTTCTGGTTTGCTGTTACTATAAACCTGCCAACACAATATGAATTACTTTCAAACATTACTTTTTATTTACATGTAACCATACACTCATCAATAGTGTCTTAAAACAAGAGCATCTTTTAAACTAAATATTCTCTTTGGCTTGCCTGTTTTTTTTAAATAAATATTATTAAACAAAAATAAAAAAATATATATACTATTTGTCACACACACACACGCACGCACGCACGCACGCACACACATACACACACATACACACATACACACACACACGCGCTCCGCGACCGGCACTAGGACCCGGAAGTAATGTGGGCGCGAACCCGGAAGTATAAGAGGAGTAAACAAACCACCGCATAGAGCTTAGTCACTGAGTTCACGCATGTCGGTTCAGATTGTTTACTTTCTGATTTGAGTGTGTGTTTATAGGACGCAGGTTAAATGTGTGTTTTTCTTTGCTCCCCTTCTGTGAGAGTCCTTAGACTAATTCGCGTGGTTATCCTGCCTACTCGCTTGCTTCCGCGTTTGGGTTTACCGTCCACACTACAAAGGGCTAACGGCTAATCGCTAAGTCTTCTGATCATCCGGGGTTAGTTCGCGACAGAATGAAGTATAAAGATATAAATAATATAATATAATATAATATAATATAATATAATATATACAGTGGTGTGAAAAACTATTTGCCCCCCTCCTGATTTCTTATTCTTTTGCATGTTTGTCACACAAAATGTTTCTGATCATCAAACACATTTAACTATTAGTCAAAGATAACACAAGTAAACACAAAATGCAGTTTTTAAATGAGGGGTTTTATTATTTAGGGAGAAAAAAAATCAAAATCTACATGGCCCTGTGTGAAAAAGTAATTGCCCCCTGAACCTAATAACTGGTTGGGCCACCCTTAGCAGTAATAACTGCAATCAAGCGTTTGCGATAACTTGCAACGAGTCTTTTACAGCGCTCTGGAGGAATTTTGGCCCACTCATCTTTGCAGAATTGTTGTAATTCAGCTTTGAGGGTTTTCTAGCATGAACCGCCTTTTTAAGGTCATGCCACAACATTTCAATAGGATTCAGGTCAGGACTTTGACTAGGCCACTCCAAAGTCTTCATTTTGTTTTTCTTCAGCCATTCAGAAGTGGATTTGCTGGTGTGTTTTGGGTCATTGTCCTGCTGCAGCACCCAAGATCGCTTCAGCTTGAGTTGACGAACAGATGGCCGGACATTCTCCTTCAGGATTTTTTGGTAGACAGTAGAATTCATGGTTCCATCTATCACAGCAAGCCTTCCAGGTCCTGAAGCAGCATAACAACACCAGACCATCACACTACCACCACCATATTTTACTGTTGGTATGATGTTCTTTTTCTGAAATGCTGTGTTACTTTTACGCCAGATGTAACGGGACACGCACCTTCCAAAAAGTTCAACTTTTGTCTCGTCGGTCCACAAGGTATTTTCCCAAAAGTCTTGGCAATCATTGAGATATTTTTTTAGCAAAATTGAGACGAGCCTTAATGTTCTTTTTGCTTAAAAGTGGTTTGCGCCTTGGAAATCTGCCATGCAGGCCGTTTTTGCCCAGTCTCTTTCTTATGGTGGAGTCGTGAACACTGACCTTAATTGAGGCAAGTGAGGCCTGCAGTTCTTTAGATGTTGTCCTGGGGTCTTTTGTGGCCTCTCGGATGAGTTGTCTCTGCGCTCTTGGGGTAATTTTGGTCGGCCGGCCACTCCTGGGAAGGTTCACCACTGTTCCATGTTTTTGCCATTTGTGGATAATGGCTCTCACTGTGGTTCGCTGGAGTCCCAAAGCTTTAGAAATGGCTTTATAACCTTTACCAGACTGATAGATCTCAATTACTTTTGTTCTCATTTGTTCCTGAATTTCTTTGGATCTTGGCATGATGTCTAGCTTTTGAGGTGCTTTTGGTCTACTTCTCTGTGTCAGGTAGCTCCTATTTAAGTGATTTCTTGATTGAAACAGGTGTGGCAGTAATCAGGCCTGGGGGTGACTACAGAAATTGAACTCAGGTGTGATAAACCACAGTTAAGTTATTTTTTAACAAGGGGGGCAATCACTTTTTCACACAGGGCCATGTAGATTTGGAGTTTTTTTTCTCCCTAAATAACGTAAATCTTCATTTAAAAACTGCATTTTGTGTTCAATTATGTTATCTTTGACTAATAGTTAACGGTTTTTGATGAGCAGAAACATTTAAGTGTGACAAACATGCAAAAGAATAAGAAATCAGGAAGGGGGCAAATAGTTTTTCACACCACTGTATATATATATATATATATATATATATATATATATATATATATATATATATAAAGATATAAGCGGGTATAAACATAGTAAGGGCCAATCTGATTGGTCAAATTTGGACACACAAATGCTTGGCAAATAAAGTATTTATGCAGAAGGCCCGGGTTCGATTCCAGCCAGTGCCCACACCCCAGCCACTGGATGCAGTGCCGGTCCCAAGCCCGGATAAAAAATGGGAGGGTTGCGTCAGGAAGGGCATCCGGCGTAAAACCTGTGCCAAGTTGTAGTGCGGACTGGATATTCCGCTGTGGCGACCCCTTGCCGGGAGCAGCCGAAAGACCAACAACAACAACAACATCGCAACTCTTTGCAATATGGTTATCGCGCATGCCATTCTTGCGATAACGATATTTTTTCGATATATCATGCAGCCCTACACGGTACCATTTGTTTTTATTGTGAACGTCAGATTCTCACACCGACGGTAAGAGTTTCTGACATTTACGGTCATGTTATAATTAAAAAAAAACAATCAATCAATCAATCAATCAATCACTATATCTAGTGTTGCGACTGAATATAATGCAAAGATTGTTTTTGTTCCCCCCTCTTCTTCTCCCCTATCCTTTTATTTTCATCTTTCCCAGTCTTTTACACAAACACTAAAAAGACTGCATTAATCAGAGCAGGCAGTGATGGAAGGAAGAAAAATAGAGGCTTCTCAGCTCTCCACTGACCTTTCTGCTTTATTACTAGTAAAGAACTGAACACATCCTGAAGCCTGAGGCTGGACAATCAATCTGTGGAAGTGGAAGAGGAAAGGGAGGAGGAGGAGGAGGAGGAGGAGGAGGAAGCGTAACGATAATGACGAGGAAGTGTGTAATGAATCTTCCTCTAACTGGCTTTCCCGAGGTGAAGTGTATCCGCACGGCTCCTGCTACTACTACTTTTTTTTAATCGGTATTGTGAGGCTGGAGCTTAAAGCGGAGACGATCTCCGCTTCACTTCACTCCTCATAATTAACGTCAGACTTAAGCGACGGTTGTAACAGCGGGCGCGTACAGCCTGCTTAGCCTTTACCAGTGGTTAACATCATTACTGCATCCGTCCTCGTGTGAACGTACAAAACAGATCCAGGAAGAGAGCAGGCAGGATTATCAGCCATGCCAAACATACTGCTTATTGGATTATCAGGCTCATCCCCTCAAGGGAATGAAAGAACCAGGGCTACCAATAATAATAATAATAATAAATTATAACATTTCAAGAGAGAGATCTGTTCCCCTGAGCCGTAACTGTTTTCAATAACACACTACAAAAACTCGTTTAGTTTTAACACCCATTAAATCCCACTCTGTCCTGCTTAGTGTTTCAGGTTCGAGCGAGATGTAAACAGGGGCACCGCGTAAGGCCTGACTGTCACCGTGGGTGACGGAATCGAGTGCGGAAGTGAAGGGATGATGAAGTGCACGGGATACTTGTGCAACACGTACAGACAACGAAATCGTCTCTCGCTTAATACCCGTGGGTCATAAACAATCTTTCCATCGATACAAACTTCCTCTCAATATAATTTCCTGACTTGATACAATCTTTCGAAAAACTTTCATCTTTATGTCTCAATAAATAAATACATACATGAATAAATCCTGGAGTGCTTCTCCTTAAACTTATGAACTGTGTTATAAAGCCCCAAACAGGTAGCTGCGTCATCACCTGACAGTGGCAGTGAGACGAGTGCAATTATCTTCCATTTAAAAAGGGGTGTTCAAGTGAAAGAGGTACTTTTGCTTGAGCAGAATGCAGATTCATTAAATGTGTTTAAATGCTTCACTGCGGCTGAGAGTCTCATCACCGTACTGTGCTCGTCAGTCTCTTGTAGGCTTTCATTCACCATATTTGCATGTGCACTTTATATGTTGTCTTTTGCTGTTTTTTTTGCCTTGTGTTGTAATTTGGCTGTAAATTTTTTGTTCTGTCTTAGCTAGACATCTACTGTATTTAGGTGTCTTAGTAAGCTAGGTAGTTTTGTTAATGCATGTTGTTAATTTTATGTTGAATGTACGTATCACCTTGGTCCTGGAGGAACGTTTTTTTTCTAGGGCTGAAACGATTCCTCGAGTAACTCGATTCCAAAAAATGATCGAGGCAAAATCTTCTTCCTCGAAGCTTCTTTTAATTAATTTGAAAAGCTTGCGTTATATTTTTGGACAATTATTTGTTTGGCGTGACACAGCGCGCTTCCGGATGCAAGCAGACAGTAAACACAGATGAAGAAGCAGCGCTTACGTCACCCAAAAAGCGGACGGAGACGTAAACAGTGAGCTGTGTATTGATCTGAGGGAGCGTTCTGGTGCGGGCTGTAAAATGGGACGGAGGGATAAAATTATCAGCGAGCCAAGAAAAGAAGAAACCAGCCAGAGAAAACGACAGAAATTGTCAGTAAAGGTTTATATGTTATGTCTTGAGCTGTAGATTTAGAAACTTTTAGTTCTAAAAGTTAAGTTGCACAACTTAGTTTTTGTATGATTATTTATTTTAATGTTTGCCTTAGTTTTTTTTTATACTTAAAGTCATTTGAAATCCTTTTTTTTAGTTTTTGCACCTGAGAAAAGGCTTTAAAATAAGAATATATGACACTGTAATGCACTTAATTCATCTCAGTCGACTTTAATCTATTCCTTGTATTGTGAATAATGACAACGTTTATTTTTAATAAAATGCTGTCTGCATTTAAAAATAAAAGTAGGTTTTTCTAAAAAGAAAACCAATTAATCTTTGTTTCTCATATATTTTACATTGCTGTTTAATTAAGCGTACATTTTATCCGATTATTCAATTAATCGATAAAATTTTTGGTAGAATACTCGATTACTAAAGTATTCGATAGATACAGCCCTAGTTTTTTTCATTTAAATTCAATTCAATCCTATTTTATTTACATTTAGGCAGACGCTCTTATCCAGAGCCACTTACATTTTTATCTCATTATACATCTGAGCAGTTTTAGGTTTAAGGGCCTTGCTCAAGGGCCCAACAGTGGCAACTTGGTGGTTGTGGGGTTTTGAACCTGGGATCTTCCGAACCGTAGTCCAATGCCTTAACCACTGAGCTACCCCTGTCCCTTTTATTTGTATGGCGACAGCTGTCATTGTCACAAAGCAGCTTTACACAATCAAAAACTATGGAAATTCTGGAAGTTTGTATGAAATGTGAATGTGTATGAATCAAAATGATCAGATTGTCCCTGGTGAGCGAGCCGAGGGCGATGATGGCAAGGAAATACTTCCTGACATGGTGATAAGAGGAAACCTTGAGAGGAACCAGACTCAACATGGAACCCATCCTCATTTGGGTCATAACGGATAGCAGGGATTGATCTCCATCATACTGTGTGTTAGGAGGCTGGAAGTTCAACATAACAGTTGATGTGTTTAAGTTAATATGGAGTCCAGTTTGTTATTGGAGACTCAGGTAGACTGTAGGAAAGTCCAGTCCTGAACTACCGAGCGACTGCAGTCACAAGTCCTCAGACAACAGCTGTCTGCAATTTATTAAAAGCTTAACCAATGAATAAATTATATAAAACCAACGAATAAAATACAAGGTAATAAACAAACCTGTTATCTTGTTATCTTATATTGATTAGAAAAGATACTTACTATAAGCTAGTTAGTTAAGATTTATCTCATGGTAATATTTCATTAAACTATGATTAAGATTAAGATCTGATTTATTGCATAGTCTTCTGTAATTATGTTACTATATTATTATAATACGTGCATTTTCAAATATCTTTCAAATACACTTTAGCTTGATTAAGCGTGTTTATATGTGCATTTCAATATATTTTTCATATTTTTTTAAAGTGTGTCCATAATGTGATGATGTTACATGTTTCTCAGTGTCATGTTTGCGAGGAGCATCTTGTTTTGGTTTAAAACTTTAATAACTTTGAGCAAAAAAAAAAAAAATTAAATTACATTGACAATAAATGATCGCATCCATGGCAAAAAAAAAGCGATATTACAGTAAGTGATATTATCTTAAATCTAATCAAATCTCTCTCTCTCTTTCACTCACTCAATCTATTTCTATACCGCTTATCCTGTACAGGGTCGCGGGAAGCCTGGAGACGTTCCCAGGGGAAATTAGGGCACGAGGCAGGGTACACCTTAGACGGGATGCCAGTCCGTCACAGGGCACACACAAACTCACACACTCATTCACACACTAGGGTCTATTTGGAAGCGTCAATAATATTTGTGTCTGGACTGTGGCAGAAATCAAACCCTTGAACCTGAAGGTGAGAATCCAATCAATATCTTTACGTTTATAGAGTAAGCATAACATTTTAAACAGTTGTTTCATGAAATAAATGCTGAAAACTAGCAAAATTATCTTCAAAAAGAACAAAAAACTTAATATGCTTGTATTTAATTTATGGTAATCTAAAATAAAAAAAATTATGACTAGATTTCATGACATTTGCACTTACGTACTTAAAAGATAACACTTTTTAGTTAAATGCCACGTAGTGTCCGTTCAGACGAAACCCGACCACATGCTTGGTCCCTTAAATTGATAACAGGGTAGAATTCTGGACAAATATGGCATCTCATGTCTCGGGAATCATTTTCTTTCAGAAATATTACCTCCCAAATTACTCTACTGTAATACACGGTTTGCACAAAATCCAAACTGCAAGCAAGGTTTTATTTTTTTCCCTTTGGCTGCTATCTGATTTAAGGGTTGGATAAATTGCACTTGTCTGGTAATGTTTTGACTTGGAGGAGTCATTTTATGGTGCTCGAGGTTTGACGTGACTAATATATACAGTATATATATATATATATGTATAAATAATCTCTGTGTTTACTAGAATCAGCAGCAGGTTTTTCCTTGTGGAGCATCGGTAAGCACTAGGCGCTCCTACCATGGAGACTGGGGGTTCATCTCCTGGTCAGGGCATCGTCCTGCTTGCAGGAAGAAAGACAAAGACCAGCAGTAATATTCTACAGAATGCAATACTAGTTTTGGGTGATTTTTTTTTTTTTTAACCTCATTCTGGTTCCTCTCAGCAGTCGCAGTAATCCAAGGCTACCTTTTAATTGGCAGAATAATTATTAACAAAAGGTGTTAATGATTTTGTCATGAAGTAAAATTTGCTAGGGGTTGTTCATTCAGCCACATCAGATCATAGCAAAACCAGCTAGTTACAGGGATCGGTGAGCACAAGTAAGCGCTTTGCTCTGTGGGTGACGGTCCTTGAGCAACAGTTTCGGTCGGCGGACTCACCTGCCTCGGAGCCCATTCATCTTGAAAATCTATTTTTCAGATTAGAGGAGTGTACAAACTGTGAAGTTGAATTTTTTTTTGCAGTTGGTGATTAATTAGCCTTATTAATACAACGCTGAAGCCAAAGGATGCTTTTCTTGACGGCTACAGTATATTCTCTTTTTAGGGTATTTGGTTTGTTCCGACTGGAGAGCGCTGTGTAGTATCGGCTGAAAGATCGGCTGAATGAGTCAAGCGGAGATCTTACGAGCCACAGTCATGTTAACCTCAGTGTGAGGTATGAAGAATCAATCTCAGCTCACTACATGTCAAAAATATGACTTTAATAAATGTGTAAATGTGTACAAACAGCTTCAGTATTTCCATTAGCAAGTGATTAAAGCACAACAACAACTTGTCCTTTGCTATCAATAACTTAAACAAATTAATATGAGCCAAAAAAATTATAATTATTAATTGATTAATTGCATGATTTTTCTGCTTCTGAGTTATCCCAGCACCGGAGTCGGACTTGAACCTTGAAACACTTAAAGAGCCGTTTGGACGCGTTTCCCACAGAAAAGAAAACACTGTGAGCCCCAAAACCCTTTCGACATATAAAATGATGATACTGTACCTCTCCATACTGTATATCTTTTTCTACCTTTATGCTAAGTATAAAAAAAAACTATGCAAAGTGTGTTGCGTTTATGAAATGCATAAACTGCTACAGAGAAAACTGAATTTTATTTTTGCATGTAACAAAAAAGATGCTGGGTTGGTTCAAATAAAACACTCAATGTCTATTTAAATCCTCCTCGTATTCATGAGATAAAAAGCCGAACTTAAGGCCTTGCTCGTTAAAATCGAGCGTTTTTCTGAGCGCGGATGAAGCGCGAGTGTTTTCTACACATACAGTAGGAGTTAATGACGGTGTTCACACGGGCTTTGGTGACGTGCGTTTGTCCAGTTGCGCGTTTATACGGTGTTAAAAAAAACGTTTCATGCAGCTTTTTCTTGGCGTTCAAATCCCAACGAACGCAAGGAAACCGCGTCTAGTTCGTTTTCTCCGCGTCCATTTTACGCTTCGGAGGACCGGATATATCCCATGATCCTACATGCTATACAGAGGGAAATGCGGAAAAAAGCAAAAATAAAATGCTTAAAAAATAAAACTTGCGCGGAAATGTTCGCATTTCTTCATAAACCACAAACAACTTCCTTTAATCCGACGTTGTGCAGTCAGAGGGTGAACCCAAATTTTTTTCTCTCCCTACGTCGCCGTATTATTAAAAAAATTTTTTTTTATATATTATATAAAAATATAATAATTTAATTTGAATTTTCAAAACAATAATATTAATGTCTAATATTGCAAAATGGTCCATATTAAAAGGCGACACCTCAAATAAAATGACAAGCGCTTTCATATCCAGTTCCCGACACACTGCCCCCTACAGGTTAAACACACAAACTACAATTTGGGCTGCAGGCTGTCTGACAGAGACAAACGAACGCCAGTGTAGAAGTCAATCGAGTGGCACTACAACACGCAACATAAACGTATAGGACGTTCAGAGCTCGTTCGTTTATCCAAAAATGTTACGCCCGTGTGAACAAGGCCTAAATCATCGACATGCAGCAAACCAGAAATGAAACAATGAAATGAAACGGCCTGTGTGCCGTCATCCCTTCATCGCGTGTACCCCGGGTGTTGCACATCGGCGGTTGTGACGTTTTATTTCAGTGTTACAAGATCACCATAATCTTCAAATTTATAATTGCATTTTCTTTTAAAAACAACAAACTAAAATAAAATAAATTAAAATGAAATACTCGTTATTTATTTTTCGAAGCCACAGGGAGCCGCAGCAGAGGGATGAAAGAGCCACATGCGGCTGCGGACGCCGATGAAAGAGCCGCGGGTTGCCGACCCCCTGGCCTAGACTGTCCTTCCATAGGAAGTCGCTAAACAGGGAGAGCCCTAATGAAACAGATGAATAAGTTAGGGGCACAATGGCATCCTGATGTACTGTATGTACCAGTGCCAAATTACCCCTGCTGCAATGTTTTGACAAACAAAAACTCATGCTGTGTTCATACATGCTGAATGTTTATCTGTCCTAATTTGTCTTTTGTATCACGTTCGACACATCGGTCTCAGAGTGAGATGCAGGGCAGATAATACAGTAGCACACGCAAGCACTCTGGTGCTCACTGGAGTCTGGGGCTGAATCCTGAGTAGAGCATTCATTCATTCATTCATTCATTCATTTTCATACTACTCATCTTTTAAATGTCCTGTGCATTAACATTTTCCAAATACCCAGACTCAAACACAACCGTGAGCACAACCTTAAACCCAATAACAGAAAAGATTTATTTTTCCAAGTTCACCTTTTTTTTTTAAATTTGGTGGTAAAAAAAATAATAAATAAATCTTTCACCCTTATGAGCACCGATATAATCCGTGGGTGACAGAATAAATATATTTGCCTTATTCGCCCACACAGAAAATGCTTCGTCCCCATGGGGACGGTAAAAGAGTCGACACACGCTCGCCCGTATGCACACGGATAAGGTGGGTGGATTTGAACTGAGATAGGAGGAAAAAAAAACAAAAAAAAAAAACAACTGAGCGCTGATTAAGATTGTTCCTGTTTTGGCGAGGTCATAAACTGAGAAGTCTCTAAAGCTGAACAATAGGATGCTTCACAAAGGTCTGGTTTAAAAATTTTTTTAAAAAAAAGTAGTCACCAGTGGGGACACAAACAAAGAGCCTCTCTAACTATCCAATAACAATCCCTCCCTGGGTGGAAAAGAGATACTAAGAATAATGTAATATGCGCATATGATTTGAGAGGTAAAGCAGAAAAAGCGATAAGAAATGCATGATGGTGGAGGCGAAAAAAAACAGGTGTCAAAGAATATATATACAATATTGTATAAAAAAAAATAAGAAGAATAAATAAACAGTAGTCCATGTCTGGAAAAAAAATAAGTTGAATATAAGCATCCTGAACTGAATATTTAAGCTTAACTCTATTTGTATTTATCGCGTTGAGAAACTCTTGAGGCTGTCCAGACTGCTGCTGGGTTTACATGCGCATATTTTCCTCCATTCAAAAGGTAAATTAAATTTGACCGTCGATTGCAAACAAGTTGCTTATATTGACTCTAAACACTCTGCTGAAACGCAAAAATTTATATCACGTTACCTGACTTAAATCTGGGCATGTGTGATGTTCGGTATTTAGCATCACCGCTAGCATGAAGATGTTCGGGTTTTAAAGCAGAACGTCTCACAAACAAACATCTACACGTATAATAAAACTGTATTTATATTGTCTGTATACTGAAAATATTTGTTTAAAAAAAACATTTTGGGGAGATCTTAAGATGAGTAATGACAATTTTTGTTTGTGGACACGTCATGTAAAAAAAAAAAAAGCTAAAAAAATTTTAATAGGGTTTTCACCGAGGTGTATTTGTCTGAGGTTGAGAGATTTGTTTCATCTCAATCGTCCGACAGGAAGAGAAGATATTAAAGCTACTTTAAAATTTAAATGGAAAAACACCCCTATTTAAAATAAAATTGTGTACTTTCATTACCACAAATGGCGCTGGACGAATTGCAAACTTGCTAATAACTGATACAGAATAAGAAACCATATATATTTATTTATTTATTATTATTTTTTTATTTTTTTATTATAAGAAATAAATAATCAACCTCAACCGAATGGTAACATGGAAAACTGTTTATTCCAATATTCAAAATATGTCATTGGACATTTTGTAAACTGTACTTATGCGATGCAATTAAAATTTTATTGATTTAATTTTTGGCTCTGTTACAGTAATTCTACATCACGAATACTGTGCATGTACAACATTCATGGTACGTGTATGCAAAGATCATGTGATCTTGAAAAATATAAAAATGAAACAAAATTTTATGGTAGACTGTGCATTAATAATATATATAAATATCTTTGTGATCGTTAAACTGAAAAAAAATTACAGTGTATATATACAGTAATATGTAATAGTATCACAGCTAATGCAAAATTGTGGCACACACGCACACACACACACACATTATTCACTTAGCTGCAGCTGTACAGTATGTGTGTTAAGCTCCTACATGAATAAACACCAGGAATGACTGGCTTCCGAAAGCGTAGCAGCTCTGTGATACGCATTAGCATTTCATCTCTAAGATAAGGTGCTAAGATAGACTGGGGAAAATTATAATGAGTTAAAAGACTCAGCTGTACGGACATATAGGGGAAGTTCATTCCACCAGCGGAAAAGGAAAAGAGTCTGGATATGAATGTCTTCCTTCATCCCTGAGAGATGGTGGGACCAGGCGAGCAGTGCTGGAGGACCAGAAGGAAGGTGGTGCGTCGTCTGGTGCATATTTGTTTATATGTTTCTTTCTTGCAATGAGCCAGACTTGTTGTATTTTAATGTAGTCTTTAGGAATTATTCTACAGGACACCTGAAGGAGTTTTGTTCAGTCCAGTCGCTGTACCTGAGCAGTTTCAGAGGAATGTGTTTTGTTTGTTAAGTCCTGAGTGTGGTTGGAACATTTGAGAGGGGAAATGAGGTCGCTGCTGAGTACAGACAGTACAACAAGTTTTTATTTATATAATTGTATCTTTCGGCACTTTGCAGCTTGTCATAATAAAACATTTGTTCCAACATCTTTAACTCGATCTGCATGTCTTTGGACTGTGGGAGGAAACCGGAGTACCCGGAGGAAACCCACCAAACAGACTCTAGATGTACAAGGTGACAAGTGCTAACCAGTAAGCCACTGTGCTGCCCTACATCATTTTAATTAATTTAACATGAAGAAATGGGTGAAAAATACTTTTGGAAACTGAAAATACCATTGTAAACAGATTATAAACCCACCTATAGATATTTCATTATCCTCAATTGGTTTACTGACTCAGGTGTTGGCATGTCTTTTCTTTTGACTCTTTTTAGTAATCGGTCTGACTAAGATCAGATTTTAATTAGCAGTCCGGCTTGTGTTCTATCGAGTTGTAACTGGTTGTGTAGGCAGGAGGGTCGAGCAGGATTATACGTTAGATGGATATTTATGAGCATTTTGCTGGTTGTTGAGCAGAGATGATGGGATTCTCTTTGGAAGTTCTTTGCTTGTTGTTCTCTTTGAAACTTTTCTGTCTGCCAAATGCCGTAATGTAATTTCAAGTGACTGCTGGCTTCTCTCGTATCGTTCTCATCATTAGTCTCGAAGCATGCTGGGAAATCTAATTGCCCAGGAAGGATTAGTTTGCACTTCCATGAACTTTCCACCCTATATATTATCAAACCAATTATTGTGACTTAAATGTTAAAGATCTTCGAGCCTCTGAGCTGCGTTTTCAGCTCCGCTGCTGTTTTAACAATGTTCAGAACTTTAAGGAGCTTCTCCACCTTCGCCATAATTGTTGTGCGATGACTTTCAGTACGACACTAGGTCCAAGTTATATTACAATTTTTTTTTTTCAGTATTTACATCTAGAACCTGATTTATATGTATGTAACCTTATGCGAGACGCATATACAAATCAAAACATTGTGTGTATAAATATAAAGTGGATACATGGACTAGAAATATATGATATATATAAATATAAGTCTGAAAACTTATTTTTCTTCACTGTATATGATTTTTTTTTCCCTCATCTCCAGTGGTAACTGTGACCCCAGAGGTTTAAAATCATATACACACCCGACGCTGTATGAAATGTCTGCGAATACTGCCTAGAGGAAAACAAGGTAGGAGTATTTTCTACAAACGCTACAGAGAGTGGTAGTTCATCCAAAGCTCTGTACTGCTGACTGGAAGTCTGTGAGCTACTAAAAATAAATAAATAAATAAATAAATAAATAACTCCTAAACCTGCCAAAAGAAAGCCACTTCCCAAATGCCCAGCTTCGTGCTTGAATAGGATTCTCGGCTAAAGGCGTTCGCCCCAAATTCACTACGCGCAAATGTAATGCGGCACGTGCTAACTAAGTCGAGACGAGCGCCAGAGTTGTGCGATTGTGCCCCTAATTGTTTCACCGTGCCTGCTGTATTTGAATGGCATTAAGTGGTCGAGTATTAGAAAACCGCTCGCTGCTGTTCAGGGATGTTGTGTGTCCCGGAGGCTTTGAACATAAAAGCTGTGTGTCTCTCTCTGTATTTGTGTGTGTGTGTCTGAGTACATTCGTTGATCCGACGATGTGATGGCTCAGTGCAGGTGGAGTCCCAGGCTGTCTGCTCCGCTACTGAGCAGCGAGACACAAAGCTGGTGGAAACTGAAAATTTATCAATGCAACAGAAACCCTGAGAGGATTACAGGATAAACAAGTGGAGGATGAGCAATCGGGCTTTCTCACCCCAGAGTGCTCTCAACACCGAGGCAGACAGACACACACACACCGAGGGAGGAAAGACCGAATGCGAAAGGAGAAGAAGAAAAAAAAAACACTAACAAAAACAACATACTGCATTCATGAGTGGGGACAGAGAGTGACTGAGAGTGTGTGCACTAATCCGTAATCAGTGCACTAATTGGAAGGTCGAAGTCAACACCTTTAACTCTTAACTGTTCTTCGTTCAACCCGAATGAGACTGGGTTTTCTTTTTTGAGTCTGGTTCCTCTCAAGGTTTCTTCCTCATACCCTCTAAGTTTTTCCTCATCACAGTCGCCACAGGTTTGCTCGCTAGGGTTGATTTTGTCTAAGATCTAGGACATTTTCGCATTGTTTTTTCTTTTTTTTCTCCTCACGTTCTGTAAAGCTGCTTTGAGATGATGTTCATTGTTGTGTTTGTGAAGATTCTCAGTCATCCAGGTTGTCTGCAAGATGAGTCAAATTCAGGAGTGTGTATGATTGTAAGTTGAGTCGTGTCAACTGGACGACTTCCTAATTAAGTAGAAATGTTTAACTACTCATTCAAGTAGCTTCTTCAGTCTGAGGTAAGTTGGAAAGTTCCTCATATTTAAGTTCTCCAAGGTCAAAGGGTCCTCCCCTATCTGAAACGGGTTGTTACGTGAACAATGGTTGAGATGAGGATATGATTATTACTATTATTATGTGCATACATGCAGTATTGGGAGACGTTACTTTTTAAATCTGTTACATTACAGCATTACTTTCTGACAAAAGTAACTAGTTCGAGTACTCAAACTAGTTACTCACAGATTAAATTGTCTAAATAACAGATGACATTTTTGAAAAAGTAACTAAATAACTGAGTAGATAAATGGCGGACCTAATGTGTTAGATTACTCGTTACATCAAGAAAGTAATCAGAGTACTCTAACGCGTGACTTTGTAACACGTTACACCCAACACTGCATATATGTATATGTAAGACGAGAGAGAGAGAGAGAGAGAGATCAGAGAAAGAGTTTTTAAGGCCTTGTTCACACGGGCGTTAAAATCGAGCGTTTTTCTGCCGTTCGTAGCGTCCGGTGACCGCGGATGAAGCGCCGAGGGTTTTCTACACATAGGAGTCAATGACGGTGTTCACACGGGCTTTGGTGACGTGCGTTTGTCCGACTGCGCGTTTATACGGTGTTAAAAAAACGTTGCATGCAGCTTTTTCTTGGAGTTCAAATCCCAACGAACGCAAGGAAAACGCTGCTAGTTCATTTTCTCCGCGTCCATTTTACGAACCGGATAAAGGACCGGATAAATCCCATGATCCTACAGGCTATACAGAGGGAAATGCGGAAAAAGGGCAAAAATTAAATGCTTAAAAGATAAAACTTGCGCAGAAATGTTCGCATTTCTTCATAAACCACAAACAACTTCCTTTAATCCGACGTTGTGCAGTCAGACGGTGAACTCAGTAGCGGCAGCGATTTTTTTCTCTCCCTACGTCACCGTATTATTTTTAAAAATATTTTTATATATTATATAAAATTTTATTAGAATTTTTAAAACAATAAGATTAATGTCTAATATTGCAAAATGGTCCATATTAAAAGGCGACACCTCAAATAAAATGACAAGGGCTTTCATATCCAGTTCCCGACACACTGCCCCCCACAGGTTAAACACACAAACTACAATTTGGGCTGCAGGCTGGCGTTAGACAGAGACAAACGAACGACAGTGTAGAAGTCAATCGAGCGGCGCTACAACATGCAACATAAACGTATAGGACGTTCAGAGCTCGTTCGTTTATCCAAAAATTTTACGCCCGTGTGAACAAGGCCTAAAGGGTAACGACCAGAAATGTTCATTGTTAAAAGCGCTACATGAATAAAAATGTAATAAACAATTGAAGTGAATTCTTGAAGCATGTGTAAGTTCACATTCTCCTCCTGAAAGAGGCCACCGCCAGACCGTTTCTGTGAAGAGGCTGAAAGTGTAACTTGGTCAGCAACAATGTTTGGGTAGGTGGTATGTGTCAAAGTAACATCCACACGAATGGCAGGACTTATTGACCAGAGCATCGCACTGCCTCCTCCAGGGCGCCTTCTTCCCAAAGTGCATCTTAGTGCCATCTTTTTCCAACGTGAGCGATGAACATCCACATACCCAGCCATTCGAATGATGTAAAAAAAAATGTGATTCATCAAACCAGGCCAACCCTTTACATTCCTCTGTTATCTGGTTCTGTTGCTCACATGCCCATTGTAGGAGCTTTTAGTGTTACTCAGAGCCAGCATTCACCCTTTCAACAATTTGGACTACAGTAGCTCTTCTGTGGGACAGACCAGATGAGCTCGCTTTCTTTTCTCCAGACTCATCAATGACCCCGTCTCTGGTTCACTGGTTGTCCTTCATTGGAGCACTAACCACTACAGACCCGGGACGCCCCATGAGACCTGCTGTTTTGGGATTGTTTAGTCATTTAGACATCACAATTCGGCTCTTACACTTGCCCACTTTTTTTTTGCTTCCGGCGCATCAAATTTGAGACCGGAATGCTCACTTGCAAACCAGTGCAAAATGCGTCTCTGCATTTCCTTTACAGCGTTATAAACGGAGATGTCTCTTTCTCACGCTTATGTCATTGAAGGATACGCTGCAAAACGAGTTCAAACGAGTTTGATTAAACTTTATTAAATTGTAAGACAATTGTAAATTAGTGCAGTTAATGCAGAGGACAAAAAAACTTATCTACTTATGCTCCTTTTGTCTTACAGTTGATTTCTTACAGTCGTGGCTAAAAGTTTTGAGAATTACATAAATATTGGAAATTTATTTGTGACAATGTGTTTTTGACAAAAAAACAAAAACAAAGGAACATTTTAGATCGACTGTGATCTAGAGTGTGAGATTTAAGTGGGAGTGTGTGTGTGTGTGTGTGTGTGTGTGTGTGTGTGTGTATATACGCACTGCAAGTGTATGTAAAATGAAGTTTAACTATGAGATAAATGTGTGTGAGTGTGTGTGAGTATGTGTGTGTAATGATGGACAGCACGTTTGTGTGTTTCTGCGTGGCTGCACCGAGTCACTTCTAAATGAGGAGAGCTGTGTGTCAAACACTCTGTGTGAATAAGAAGAGAGAGGCCCTGAGCAAAGCAGGAGATTATTACCCCTCGCCTTCAGCCTCCTAAAAGCTTATTGTTTTTGTAATATAGCCTCTGAATATCGCTCGAGGACCATCGCTTGCTCTTATTTGTATACTATAAATAAACATGCTGCTCCATATTTCACAGCGGACTCGAGAAAAAGAAGAAGAAGAAAATGAAGAAGGTACTTTCCGGACCCTTGTGAGTGTTATTACTGTTATTCTTCCCTGCATAGGAAACACTTGTGCGCTTTACGGTCTGCGGGCGGGCGAGTGTGGTGATCCCCGCGTCAGGCGACGGCTCGTGTTACAGGGAAAAAAGCGATAAATAAAGCATCACTCATTTCGCTCGGAGGCATTTGAATTTGAAAGCACCTCTGGCAGGAAGGTGGACTTTTGTTTCCTCTTTATGGCCATGATGTCATCTAGCTGGCTTTGTAAACTCCGTGAAAGTCTTAGGCGTCATGCTCCAATTCCGAGATGTAGCACAAGTTCAAGCTTTCTCATTACACAGACCATCATTACATGTCAGAACACCTTCCGGTAAAAAGCTAGCACAGAAAATTTCGAAATAATCGCAAACTAATTCTACTGAGAACAATGGTTAAACGAGTAGCATTACGTTTTCGAAAAGAGCTAAATGATGAACGATTCGTTCTTTTTGAATGAATCTTTAACATGACTCAGAAGAACGAGTAGTCTCAGAGAGTGATTCGTTCGTTTTCTACAGGGTGCGCATGCGCAAATCATGACAAAACCTCCGTAGTAGGGATGTGCACGAGTACTCGATTAATCGTGTACTCGAACCCATCAGCGACGATCAAGCGTGAAAAAACTTGCGGTCTAGAGACAATACCGGAGCACAGACTGAAAATGGCTTCTAAAGCGCGCAGCGCCGTCTCACCGGAGAATCCTTCCTTCTCGAAACTCTGCCTCGGGGATCTCTGTCTCCAACCCCCCCCTCTCCCCGACGTAGAGTATCGAGAAGGAAGGACTCTCTAGCGAGATGGCGCTCTGCACTGCACTCACGGCGCTCTGCTCCGGCGGCGCTTTAGCAGCGAGATCACACTGAGCGAGCAGGAGACCGTCTACTGAAATCACAGCTTCAGCTTCACCTCATGCTGTTTTTCTTCTTTTAAATGTCTACTGTTTACTGTGCCGCAAACGCCCCGCCCCTTGCTTAAACTCCACCCCCAATTAATCGAGTACTCGTTTCTCAAACCTCTGATTACTCGAAATTAAATATGAACAAAAATGCCCATCCCTACTCCGTAGGTTACATACAGGAAACAGAAATGAGTAGTTACCTGTGAAAGTCTTTTAGTCTGAATCATCGTTCTTTTGTCATGTGACTCCTATAGACGCTATGCAGTGCAATAGATTCAAAAGAACGAACGACTTGGACTAGAAGATATGAGAGGTGAGCTACTCATTCTGTTTATTATAATATGTTCTTAGCTGGATTGTAATATTTTAATTACTGGAACTATAGACAAAATGTGTGTATGTAGACGTATTGGGGGTCTGTTTATTGAAAATATAACATTTTATTTCTGATCAAAAGAACGAAATGAACTAAATGATAAAAAAAAATCTGTTAATTTTGATGAACGAGATTCAAAGAAACGAGTCATTAAAATGATTAAAACTTCTCATCACTAGTTCGAATAGCAGTTTAGATTACAGTTCTTATTTTCCCTGTTTTATATCTTTAGCTTTCCTTGTGCAATGTGAAATTTGACGTTTGTGTCTGTCTTTTGTAACAGATTGCCTGTCCTGTAGCTACTCCTCTGCAGAATTGAACTGTGTCACTGTTTTTTTTTAGTCCAACCGTACACATTGTAGAGAAAGAGGTGTAACGATACATCATGACAATAAATCACGATGCAAAAATATGACGAAACGGAAATCTGGAAACAGTAACAAAATATATATTGAAAAATACCTCTAATGTCATTGCATTGTTTGAACTCCAGAAATCACAGGTTTAACATGCACACACAGAGTGCGCTGGTCATGTGATCACGTTTGACCATGTGATTCGCGATCTGAAGTCTAGACCAAACCGAAGAAACAAGCATGATTCCTACTGCATCGAAATCCATGTGTCGTGCGCTGAAGAACACACCCTACGGTCAGTTTACAGAGTCCAGTCAGGTTCAGCGAAACCTAAACAAAAATTCATGGCAGGTTTATGACTGAAAAAAAAAAGAAGCATGAATAAATCGATGTTATCGACCTTTTTTTTCTCCCCTTGCTATGTCTGTATATACTGGATCTGTATTCACCTTTTTGAAATTCAGGTCTTGAAAATTGAAGCATAAAAAATAAATCACTAGCAGAAAAATCATCATGCCTGTTAATATTAAAGATATGGAAATTCAGGAAATACATCCAGAGTGCACAAACACACACACACACACACACACACACACACTGCAAATAAGCCTGACCTGTAACCAAACACAAAATATCACAAAAAAATTATAAAAATGTCTCGTATGTCTGCCTTCAGCGTGTCCATCTGTCTTTCTGTCTCACAGTCTGTGCGTCTGTCTTCGTCTGTCAGTGTTGTAGGCTGTCCATTTTCCTGTCTTACAGTCAGCTGTCTGCCTCTCTCACAAGCTGTCTGCCTGTGTTGCAGTCTGTCTGTCTGACTGTCACAATATGTCCATCTGTCTCCCTTAGTCAGTCCATTTATTTGTCTGTCTCACATGCTATCCATTTTTGTTTCTGTCTTAGTCAGTCTGTCGGTCTGAGTGAACGTCTTACAATCTGACCATCTTTCTGTCTCACACTCTGTCCATCTGTCTGCCTCTCTTAGAGTCTGTCCATCTGTGTCTGTGTGTCTTTATTAGATTCTGTTTATCTGTCTGTTTCACCGTCCTTTTGCTTGTCTCACAGTCTGCCTGCCCATCCAAAACATCTATCAGTCTAACATTCTGTCTGTCTGTCTACCGTCCCATCCATCTGTCCAGCAGTCACTGTAATCCATATCTACAGTATCTATCTATCTATCTATCTATCTATCTATCTATCTATCTATCTATCTATCTATCTATCTAATTCACTTGTGTGAATGAAAACAACAGTGAAACTCAGTGAGGTAATAACGAGTCCAGCGCGGTGCCGTTGTTGCCGTCCGCACGCGTTCTCTTTCTGCCAAACCTCAGTGTAATTACTGTTTATTAAAACAACCACTCTTTTAGTGTGTCTAATTAATTAGGCTTTAGCACAATGCTGTATTGTATAAACACTGAGCGCTGACAGCTGATCTGCCTGTGGAGAAAAAAACTAAACAAAAAATAAAAAAAACTTTACTCGCTGCAGTCAGATGGGAAAAAGCGCCGCAACACGTTCGCACCAGACTGTAATCGGAGATGCTTTCTAAAGACGCTCTTGTCAAGAGAATCTATTCAAATGCTAACGCCGACCAAACAGATACACGTCTCCTGACAAAGGACCGTCGATCAGACGCTGCTGGGTTTTGATTCCCCGCGTGCCGCCGCTGCGCCTGTGAAGAACGTGTGACAACGGCACACGAAAAAAAAACAGAAACTTTTAACAACAAAACAGGAAGTCTCCAGGGGAACGCGCTCGAGGTGGGATAAATAGCGGCGGGAGCGAGTCGGCATGGTTACCGACGATCTTTAGCGACGCTTATTTTTCGATTTCTCACACAGACTCATAACTCTTTGTGAATTCGTGAGCTGCTTGAGTGAGTGCTTGCGCAGCGTAGTAAAATATTCCAGACTTAAGACCAGGGAAACCTGAATATTTGTTCAACCACATTTTTTAACAAGCATGAGATTCAATTCCAGTTGGAGATTAATGACTATCATTTTACGTTTCTTTTTTCTTCCCCCCGTTTATTTGTGCTGCGCAAATCACATCAAACTACCCGGTGTGCTTGGAGGCATTTCGTCATCCGGAGCTGATGTAAGGATAGAGATATATAGATGATAATTTGTTTTTTCAGTCTGTCGCATACAATCTTGCTTAAGGGTTGCGGTAAAAGCCCAGCGGTAAGCATTTCCATTTAGGTAACGGCGTTTATTTGTCTTCCGTCTGATGATAAAGCTACGAAAGAGTCTGTATCTACTGCTGAAATTCACTTAGACAACAAGCATGATTTGATGGCGAGAGCTGTCAAATTCCTTTAAAATTGGGGTTTTTATTTGTATAAATATTTAGTATATATAATGCATTCGAATGGTAATCAGACGGAACATCTACATCGGCGCTGCGCAGTCTGCATTTCTATTCTGCAAATTGCAAAAAGGGTTTAAAAGCGGTATGCTCTTCATCCGAAAGTTCACTGAATGTTGATGAACCGTCATCAGCCTTATGCTTTTCCATGAGAGCAAGAAGATGTCAGTAATACATTAAAAATTCCACAGCATTTTGGTATCACACGTTTAAAATTTTATATTACTAACTCTCTTTTTTATTATTTTTTAATTTACATTACACTCTACATTATTCTCTTTTCAAATACGTCTTAGAAATCTCTCAAAACTTGTCTGCTAATACAGTATTCTAGCTGAAATACCACTCAGATCAGATCCCTGGTCCTCTCTCTCTCTCTCTCTCTCTCTCCTTTTCAGTGTCTGTAGCTTTAAATGCAAATACTACAGTATATTGCCGCTTCCGGCCCACATGGTCCCAACATTTCTAGCCAATTACAAGAAGTTCTTTCAAACTGTTCCCGCCTTTCACTCTTTTTTTCTTCTTCTTCTTGACTGGAATTACGTCATACCAGGCTCTAAATAAACAGCATATTCAAGCACATTCAAGAACCAATATAGAGAGAAAAAAAAGAATGGGATTTTATTTTTTCTTTCCTGATATTTCTGTCTCATGTCCTATTGGCTTAGGATTAGTATTTTGATTTTACTCAAATTTACTGACTTCCGGATACGATGTTTTGCATTCAAATAAATATGACGTTTATGTTATTCTACATATTATGTATTACATTTATTTGTACATTACATATTACAAATATTACATTTCATACAAATGAAGCCCTAATCGTGATTTTTGTCTTTCTGCACACTGTATTGCTCTATGGTGTGTAGCGATATGACCTGCCACACAAAATACTTTCAAAGCACTTCAGCGCAGCCTCCATTCTCTGTGGAAGATGAATAAAAAGCTGCAGAGGAAACAAAAACCTTTAAAAAAAATAAATAAATGTAAAGACATACGACCCGGCCAAATGCTGAACTAATCACAGACATGCTGATTCGCACGGGACTAATATTATCACAGGACCTGTTAGACGAAATACGGTAGGTCATTTGCGGAGGGAATCTATATTTTACAGATTACAGACATGTGAGATTAGCATGGGATTAAGATCATTAAGAGAAATTATTACAAATCACACAAAGTCGCCAGATAATACTAATCCGGTGTAAATAGGACATTAAACATGATTTAAAAATTATTTTAAAAACACTGAAATTTGCATCATATGCAGTGTTACACGCAGTAACACGTTACAAAGTAACTTACTTACAGCCACCGTAGGTGAGATAGGGGTATTAGTAGGGGAGATGGCGGTATTAGTAGGGGAGATAGCGGTATTAGTAGGGGAGATGGCGGTATTAGTAGGGGAGATGGCGGTATTAGTAGGTGAGATAGGGGTATTAGTAGGGGAGATGGCGGTATTAGTAGGTGAGATAGGGGTATTAGTAGGGGAGATGGCGGTATTAGTAGGGGAGATAGCGGTATTAGTAGGGGAGATAGGGGTATTAGTAGGGGAGATAGCGGTATTAGTAGGGGAGATGGCGGTATTAGTAGGGGAGATGGCGGTATTAGTAGGGGAGATGGCGGTATTAGTAGGGGAGATGGCGGTATTAGTAGGGGAGATGGCGGTATTAGTAGGTGAGATAGGGGTATTAGTAGGGGAGATGGCGGTATTAGTAGGTGAGATAGGGGTATTAGTAGGGGAGATGGCGGTATTAGTAGGGGAGATAGCGGTATTAGTAGGGGAGATAGGGGTATTAGTAGGTGAGATAGGGGTATTAGTAGGTGAGATAGCGGTATTAGTAGGTGAGATAGGGGTATTAGTAGGTGAGATAGGGGTATTAGTAGGTGAGATAGGGGTATTAGTAGGTGAGATAGGGGTATTAGTAGGTGAGATAGGGGTATTAGTAGGTGAGATAGGGGTATTAGTAGGTGAGATAGGGGTATTAGTAGGTGAGATAGGGGTATTAGTAGGGGAGATGGCGGTATTAGTAGGGGAGATGGCGGTATTAGTAGGGGAGATGGCGGTATTAGTAGGGGAGATAGGGGTATTAGTAGGTGAGATAGGGGTATTAGTAGGTGAGATAGCGGTATTAGTAGGTGAGATAGGGGTATTAGTAGGTGAGATAGGGGTATTAGTAGGTGAGATAGGGGTATTAGTAGGGGAGATGGCGGTATTAGTAGGGGAGATGGCGGTATTAGTAGGGGAGATGGCGGTATTAGTAGGGGAGATGGCGGTATTAGTAGGGGAGATGGCGGTATTAGTAGGGGAGATAGCGGTATTAGTAGGGGAGATAGCGGTATTAGTAGGGGAGATAGCGGTATTAGTAGGGGAGATAGCGGTATTAGTAGGGGAGATAGGGGTATTAGTAGGTGAGATAGCGGTATTAGTAGGTGAGATAGGGGTATTAGTAGGTGAGATAGCGGTATTAGTAGGTGAGATAGCGGTATTAGTAGGTGAGATAGGGGTATTAGTAGGTGAGATAGGGGTATTAGTAGGTGAGATAGCGGTATTAGTAGGTGAGATAGCGGTATTAGTAGGTGAGATAGCGGTATTAGTAGGGGAGATAGCGGTATTAGTAGGGGAGATAGCGGTATTAGTAGGGGAGATAGCGGTATTAGTAGGTGAGATAGGGGTATTAGTAGGTGAGATAGCGGTATTAGTAGGTGAGATAGCGGTATTAGTAGGTGAGATAGGGGTATTAGTAGGTGAGATAGCGGTATTAGTAGGGGAGATAGCGGTATTAGTAGGGGAGATAGCGGTATTAGTAGGGGAGATAGCGGTATTAGTAGGTGAGATAGGGGTATTAGTAGGTGAGATAGCGGTATTAGTAGGTGAGATAGGGGTATTAGTAGGTGAGATAGCGGTATTAGTAGGTGAGATAGCGGTATTAGTAGGTGAGATGGGGGTATTAGTAGGTGAGATGGGGGTATTAGTAGGTGAGATAGCGGTATTAGTAGGTGAGATAGCGGTATTAGTAGGTGAGATAGCGGTATTAGTAGTTATCAGATTATAGGCCAAACTTCACTGCGTGATGATGATAGAATAATTATAAAGGTCTTGACTAAAACAACATGCATGAGGAATCACAAAGGACTTTTCATTTTCTGCAATAGAATAATACTCAAATTAGTTACTTTTATCAGAAAGTAATGCTGTAATGTAACTGATTACTTTTTGAAGACAGTAATTTTGTAATGTAATTAGTTACTTTAAAAAGTCTCCCAACACTGATCATATGTGCCATTTAAACTACATTGTCAGGAAATCTATGACTTGAAGAAACATTAAACATGTTTTAAATTAGTGGAGTAGAGGATACAACCGGCACTGAAAAAACATTACCGTACCTGAATAACAATCTGAAACGTGTTTTGTGATGCAATTTAGAGATACGGACAACTAAAGACTCACTTCATTACTGAGCACTTACTGTAAGCGCACAAATCCATTCAGAGATTTGCATATGGATTTCTATTATTAAAATCCATCTGTCTATTATCTGTAATCTATGGCGCTTATCCTGTGTGGGGTCGCAGTAGACTTGGAGCCTCTAATCTAAGAACCTGGAGAACAATTCAGTGTACAATCTGGAAAAAGGTGCCAAATGTTTGATGGACAAACACACAAACACACACACACACAAACACCAAAAACAAGGATCAAACTCCCAATTCTGACATTTAGTTATTAAAGTAATTAATTGTACCCACAATTCCGTTTGACTACCTGCTGATCGTGATGAGTTGGGATTTAGTGCTTTAGTCAGTCCAGCTCCCTAATTTTTTTCTCGTCAGTACACTTATTGCCTCCTGGGACTTTGCACGGAACGTTTGCAACACTACTTTTATGCTGGATTTCACATAAATATGACACTAGTGCTGGGTACCACATTTGTAAACATTTATGGCACAAACTGAATCGCTTTGATGTCAATGAATATTAAAAAAATAATCATTCGATAGCAAGTTTCGATACCTCAGGAGTAACTTTAATCTGTTTCACTGAGTCAGTAAGCAAAAATCGACTACGGTGTATATTGAATATTAGTTGTAAATACGGGTAATGTAAAAGCGGGGTAAGTATGGACGATTCCAAATCCCCCTGTGTGAGTGACCGGGCCATTAAAAGTGCTATGGCAGAGAACGCAATAATATTTATATCACCTACAGTAAATGTGCATGGGATAAATTTAAGGCTTGAAAGTTGCTGTGTGTTCAACTGCGAAAGGAAAACACAACACTCATCATCTCTCATCATTCAATGTTATAAAACCTCCTTTAAAATCTCCACCACCGGGTTCCCGCGACTGAGATTAATAAGAACGGCGCTATCATTGGGATTTTACGCAGGTAACATTTCGCCAACTTGGCCACTTGTGCTGTACATGTTTTTTTTTTTTTTTTACTAGACTGAACGTTAACATATTATGTGTGACTTAAACCGGGACAGTAGTGTAACTTTAGAGCTTGTTTAAGGGGTAGATTTAGCTTACAGCCGTGGAGAGAGAGAGCTACTGTAGAGAAATCAAACACTGAACTGTATTTAATTAGAGCTTCAGGAGCCGCCGCAGCCGTCTGGTGATACCGAGGTTTCCGATTCGATTCTGGCTTCTATACATTTCTATTTATTGATATTAACAGAGTGTGTTGTGCGTGAATGTGCTGAGACAGCACTGTTCACTGAATGTGTTCATTTTTCAGGCTAGCTAGTTTAGTGTGAACTTCCATGACGCTGCTAACAAACTAACTAACAACCTTCGGGTTGTGGCAAATGGATTATTTTATTTTTATACTGCAAAACCGGAGTGGAAAAATACCAAGCTTCTGAAACATATTAGTTAAAGAGTTAATAGATTTTAAATGTAAAAAAGGAGTTAAAAAGTTAAAAGTTATAACTTAAAGATAAATAACAAACCCACCTTACGTTACATAGGTTTATAATTTTTTTAAAGATATGAAACAATTTAAAGTGCTTAAACATTCCAAGGTGATAAAAAAAGATTTAACGTAATGTCAAATACTGTATATCTCTCTTTTTTCTTACAATAGATCTTACAAAATTGTAAGTAAATGTCACTGGAAAATGTTGTTTTTAAAGGCAATAAAACCTTACTGTTATCCGTTATGTCTGTTAACTGCACGAGCAACAAGGATGTCCTTGTGTCACATCAGAGCAGCACACAAAACTGTTAACGTTCTGATGGAAATAATAACAAAAATGCAGTGCTGTCCAACAAATTTGTACCACAATCGCTAAACCATTTAAAGAACAAACATATTTCAGATATTTCAGGAACGCTTTTAACTGCTGTTTACTGCTGTGACCTATTTGTCCGAGCATAAGGATCCGCTTTTGATGGAGACTATAAAGCACTTTAGGTGTTAGTCTCTCTAGATAAGGATGTCTGCCAAATGCTGTGAAGGTAAATGTACATGCGCTACCTTAACTGCCCTATTGCCCAGCTCGAACTCGAACTCAGGAATATTAGATTAGGGAAACATTCAGTCGTTTCAGATTCACAATAAAGCAGATGAAGCCTAACACGGTTTAAAAAAAAAAAAAAAAAAAAACGTGCCGTGAATAGAGGCGCTGGTTTAAAGTAAAGTCGCGTTAGGATCGATATCCCCCTGCATGCTCTGACAGAATAAAGAGCTGTGTGGGGAGCGATATTTGAGAGCTGTGTGAACATGGCCTGTGTGCTCATGTCCTGGCATTGAGAAATAAAACAGCTACTCCATGGAGATAATCCAGAAATAATAACGTGGGCATTTTATATGTATTTTCTTTCTCTTTCTCTATCTCTCTCTCTACATAGATATTCTTTGCCTTATTTTCAAAGTCGATAAAAAATGTGAAACTCTTGTCCATTCAAATGTGCAGAGATGGATTGTGGCTTAGATCTGCACCGCATAACAATGACCTTCGGAGCAGAAAAGAGGCCCTCAGATGGCACTGCTCCTTAAAGGTCCGCCAAAGTATGTATGTGTGTGCGTGTGTGTGCGTGTGTGTGCGTGTGTGTGTGTGTGTGAATGCTCCGGCCGAAATATGCTCAGAAAATACATATTTTCATACCTCATCCTTTGTTTTACTCCTCTTTTACTCCACTACTGCTGAGACACGCTGCTTCTGAGACCAGCAGAGCTGAGCAACTATCTGTGGAGGTCTACTTATATGAGGTCACATTAGGGGGAACTTTTTACTGTCACCTTTGAAGTATAGTTTAACCTTGGATTGCAAGCATAATTCGTTCCCAGAAGCGTGCTTGTAATTAAAAAAAAACTTGTATGCCAAAGCACAAAATAAAATGCTTTATGTTATAGTTACAGTATATAAGTAATTGTGATCATGTGACACTCGGCAGAGAATATATTCTACTCGCATCGTTTATCGAGTAAAAATTTATTAATACTTATCAAAACTTTTCCAATCCAAGGTTTTACTGCATACAAAAATGGCAAAAAGCATAGAAGGTTGTTGTTTTTTTCCCCAGATGACGAGACGCACTTCCAGAGACACATCTGAAAGTCTAAACATGACCAAAAGTGATTTTTTTTTTCTATTTGTACTGACATTAGATTACACACAGGTGCACTCTATTTAGTCATTAGCACTCATCAGGCAATGTCTATGGGCAACTGACTGCACTCAGACCAAAGGGGGCTGAATAATTACGCACACCCCACTTTTCGGTTATTTATTTGTAAAAAAAAATGTTTGGAATCATGTATGATTTTCGTTCCACTTCTCACGTCTACACCACTTTGTATTGGTCTTTCACGTGGAATTCCAATAAAATTGATTCATGTTTGTGGCTGTAATGTGACAAAATGTGGAAAAGTTCAAGGGAGCCGAATACTTTTGCAAGCCACTGTATGTTAAAATAGACTGTATAAAAAGTACTGGACAAACCTTCTGTGATGTCACCCATATGTTTTCTGAAGAGGTTTTGAAGCTTGGAGCTCTGGTCATCGCTATCTTGGCAGGAGCTGACGCCGCCTAAACCCTTACAAATCTACAAATGGTCTAATGGGCGGAGCAAACAGAGCCTAGCTATTGGTTACAACATGCCTACTTATCTCAGTTTACAACAAGCTAGCTAGCTTAGCTTTAGCTCTAATTTGCATTTGATTGAACTCCTTTATCCATAGCCTACACACTGTCCCATGTCAACTCCTACATTACTTGTGGCAAGTTAAACTCCAACAACTCCAACAAGTTTAGTTAGCTGCTTAGCTAAAGTGATGTGGAGCAGACAGCTAGTGGTTTGACATCTGCAATGCAGCCACGCCCTAATTCTGCACCATTTTATTGCTTAACATAAATTTAACTGATGACTTAAATGGAAATTTACCACCTATACATACAGTTGCTGTGAATGGGAAACCTACAGTAGCCTGGAGACAAAAACCCTCGTCTGTACCAGGCTGTAAACGTGTTTATTTTTGTTGTAAATTTAGGCATTTTAACCTTACTCACTTTTGGAGCCAGCTCCCACTGGACATTCAAGGAACTTTGGAATTTTTTTGCCAGAACGGGACGTTGTCCCCTGGTTAAAATGCTGTGTAACTGTGTAACTTGTGTTGCTTGTTATGTCCACACTCCATTCCAGTATGTTATGGTATTGACACAAGCGCTTATAACCTCCAAATAAGAAAACACACAAAACGAGTGTACTTTCCAAACATTTATTGAAGATGGATGCTGTTTGTATTTTCGGCAAAAGCTGAGGTCTATTTTCCAAGTAATTTGTAAATTTGAGAAAGTTTGATGTCTGTGAGTTGACGTAAATAACGAGAAAAAGTGTGAATCGATTCCGAATCTAATCGACCCACAGAAAAAAAATCAGCTCTGCAGCTGAGGTAGTGAACAGGAAAGATATCGAGAGCATTGAGCCTAGTTTCGTCAGATTTCACTCAAAGCTGTGTTCATGATTCTGTAAATATTATTCGTTTTAATCAACTTGACCAGTAAAAACAATTCCGTCTTCTGCCAGCAGGTGGTGGGATTCGAATGAGCAGGATGTGCTGTAGTTTTAGCATCAACATGCTGTAAACCACTATACGAAAACTTTTTTGTAGAATTGAACAAGAAGTAGAATTTATCTGCTCTCTTTTGGTGTGAAAGTTACCTGTCCAATGTGCAACTACAGTACAAATAAAATCTAACAGCCAAGTGTGCATAAATGTGCCACTTGGCTAATGATTTGTTAACTCTTGTGAATAACAGATATTAAATACCTGTTAAGGGGAAGAAAAAACAGAATAGCTTGCGTGGCTGGATACAGGAGCACAGTTGTCTATGTGGTTGTATGGACTTGATTTTTATTTTTTTTTAAAGATTTTTTTATATAACATCATAAACTTTTGGATAGTTGATCTTCATGCTGCTGTTTCACCCCTTGTGGATAAAAAATGAATAACACTGAGTGAGTGTTTACTGAAGTCATGTAGCTTGTTCATTTATTTTTATGACTTCAAATACATGTATATATCATGATAGTATACTGTATATACTGTGTGTGTGTGTATATATATATATATATATATATATATATATATATATATATATATATATATATATATATATATCTGCATACATCCTCCACATTTTGCGTCTCTCTACTCCCGTGTCTGTTCCCTCCCTGCCATGTTTCCTCCTGCTTTAAAATCAATAAAACTTCTCAGCAACAAGTATAACAGTTTTTTCTTCTCCCTCCTACCTAATGAATAAATTCCACATTAGCCAAAGGGACCGCTTGTTGCAGTTTGACATTCACCAACACCAACATGGGACTACTGCGATGCAGCCTTCCTGCTAACTCGGCAGCGAGTCGAGGAACAAAATGCACTGTGAGAATATCGGGAATGACAAATAACTACTAAAGTCCTCCACAGTCCTCTGCGTGTGGGTCTCTCCACAATATGGTAATTGTTTATCTTCAAAAACACAAACACAAAAGGAAAAGACACAAGGCTGGAGCTGAATGACAAGTTCCGCGCTTCACAAAAATAAAACAAACACGTCTCATTTGGTCTCGACATTGAGACATGTCACACACACACACAAAAAAAAAAGAGTTCTGTCAAATTTAATGAGGTAATTAATGAGACTTAGTTGATAATAATGAGATAATTGAACATAATTAATGCATATTATGAGCATTTAGTGTTACAGATTGCGTACACAAAGCCAAGCGTCCGGTTTTAAATGTCGCTCAGCGACACTTCTGAGGCATTTTTGTCTGTGGTTAAAGCCTGAAAATGATCAATCAGTAAAGCCGCACCTAGCGCAAGATGGAAATCACGTTTCTCTTGGAACGAGAGCGACCTCAGATTTTCAATTTGCGACTTCAATTATGTTCCAGTGTACAGTCTGATACACCCTTTCATCTCGGGCAATGTGGAGGCAAATCATCCTGCGTTTATCCTCTGTTTGTCCTTTCTTGCTCATTTCTTTCCCATAACCATCCTGCGTGTGTGCGTGCGCGAGTATGTGTAAAATATAAAATACATGCACTGCATATTATACAGAAACACTCTAAACACAATAGCTATTACAGAACAGTGTGGTTTGATTAGCGTGTATGCACTCCTGTCTGGCAACGGGGTCAGCGACCCTGCAGAGATTGGCCATCACCTGGAGTTTTTTAGTTTTAGTTTTTTTTTTTTTTGGTCTTCACCTCTCCACCTGATTCCTGCTCTTCGCTAACAGGGGTGAAACCTTCTAAAGGTCTCATGTTAGTGTTCTGAGATGCGTTTCTGCTCAGCACAGTTGTCCACGGTGGATATTTGCCCATGCCTCTTCGTCAGCTCGAACTAGCTTGACCTCTGACCTCTGTCAGCACCAGGACATTTCTACTTGCAGAACGTCCTCTCGCTTGTTTTTCATGTCGCTCCGTTTAAACTTCTACAGACTGCTGTGAGGGGTAAAAAAGTCCCAGGAGGGTTTTTTTAATCACTCTGTTGAACATTCCCCTGTTCTGATGTCAGACATTAAAGGTCACAGATTATACACATTTCTTTAAAAAAAGGTTTGCATAAGTCTCAAAAGGTCTCAAAAACGTGTAAAGATTCTACATTCTGGCAGCTTGTTTTTCTTTCTGCTCCACTCCTTTTTCACACTCTGATGTTTCAGTGTCTATAGCTATAGCAGACGACGTCTAAGGATCTCTATCTGTTTCTTAGGTAACTGAGTTAACCCCCTGCCCGACAGTGTTTAACTTGGTGCTACTTCAAGTTATTAAACTAGTGAACCAGTGTGAGGATATATATTTATTGATGGAACCTTTAAAGCACTTAAGTAAGTCACTCTGGATAAGAGCGTCTGCCAAATGCCATCAACGTTAATGTGAATGTTAACACCTAAGAGCTGAAGAAGGCTAGGTTACTCATTAGCGGGTACATACTAAACACTAACGGCTAACACAGCCCTTCTTAAGAGCTACAGAAAGCTATATTTATTTTAAAATCTGATTTGCTCGTTTAAACCCCAGCTAATATATGAATTGAAGTAGGAAATTGCTAAAAAAGTAAAATCTACAAATGTTCCAATATGACAGGATGAGAGGATCGTCCTTCTGTTAACTAAACTCCACAGCTCTCCTGTTGATCAGGTAAAGCATCACCTTGCACTATGTATAAAACATAATAAACCACAATAATAATAATAATAATAAACCGTTTTCCTCATTGTCTGCATTAAATTTCTGTCTCATAAAAGATTACAGAGACGGCTACGTCAGAAACACTTACCGGCATGTTTTCCTTCTGGTTTATTCGACCTAATCCTGAGCCTTACGCAGCAGTCTTGACTGTAAACACACGTATGCAAAAAAGCTGTTTTCCTTCCACCCCGAGACTGCTTCATGCAGTTACAGTATTATATAAGCACTCATGGGGTCGACCGCTGCTGGAGATCAGAACATCGCAGTTAATGAAAAAAAAAAAACTAAAAACTTACTGTTAGATAAATAAGCAGAGGTCGAGGTTACGCAGTAATGAGCTGCAAAATGACGAGGATGAGTTGGCCTCGAGGGCTTTGGGTTCTGTTTGTTTGCTTCGTCTTGGAGTGTTTAGGTTCTGTTAATTTTTCAGCAGAAACTGTCACTTCATGTGGTGGTGTTCTTTCTTCACGCTTATCCATACCTTATGAATATAGCAAATCCTTATAGCAATCAGCCTAATGCTTTAACAGGGAATAAACCGGTAACACCTAACCCACTTTACTATATAACTATAAATGTTTGTATATATGTTTAACAACTTAATCAAAGTCTGAAATCAACCATAAACCCTAAAAGTGTTAACGTTCAAGCTGAAATACAATTTGAAAATGTATTTTGTTTCACTCCTGTTCCATACAAACTGTTTTAGTGTCTGTAGCCATAAATGCAAATGAGCTCCTACCGACCACACCCCTTTGCAGAGGTGCATTTTATTTTAAGATGATTAGAAATGGGACTGACCCCCACCCCCCACCCCATCTCTCATTTCAACTTGCTTGGAATGATGTCATTTGAGCCGCATCTTCAAGGACGTTTAAGGAAAAAATGGGGTGGGGATTTTTATTAGATTATTTAATTCTTATATTGTGAAATGATACATGCTCGAAACTGTGAATGCCCCGAAAGTTATTAACAACTGGATTTTGCATAATTGGTGTCATTTAACACAAGCATGTGCCTTATATTTACATATCACTTCTCATTAGTAGTTGTGTTATTGTTTTGTTTTTTATTGTTTGCCTTCCAGCAGTGGTGCTGTTGCACTCACATGTGTTACACTCTCTGTGTTATCCACAATTCCACACGCTCTTTGGGGTGCTAAATACATTTGTCGTGTTTCTTTTATGTGCCAGTCTTGCCTTTTCATTTTTTGCAAACAACCAGCGTGTTCACTCTGTAATATAACCGCTGTTGACTTCTTTTTTTTTAAACCACCATATTGTCAGCCGTGCTGCCATGTCCCCTAAACAACATGAGGAGAAAATGAAAAGCTGGCCATGTGGATTATTTCTGGTTTGTTCCTGTTTAATCTCTGATGATATAAAATTTTAATATCGCTCTCCTCTAATAGTAAAAATCTAACTGTTCTCCGTGATGTTGTATTGCAGGTCTCTCATGGCAAATTTGATCAAAGTGTTATTTCATGTTAGCTAATGCCACTGCATAAAAAGAGCCATTTCATTGGAAAAAGGCCGCTTACAAAAAAAAAAAAAAAAAAAAAGCCAAGAGCAGAAAGTGCATTTTAGGTAGTTTTAATAAAATGAAGGTCTTGTAGTCAGGAGTTAGTGCTTTATACACTGTCATGACATTCATCCTGAACCGAATTCTGAACTCAATGAATTGCTGCTCCAGTGTTGTGTGGCTTTAACTGTATGTACTGTACATAACACACCGCATGAATAAATGTGGGACAGTTAACAGATTGGAGTTTATTTTTTCTTATCATCTTTCATTAAACCACAGATTAAACACCGTTTTCATAATCTTAGTTACCAAATCATCATCATCATCATCGTCAAATTTCTCCTCCATCACCATTACCATCATTACCTTCATAATCACCATCACATAATGTTTACCATTAACATCATCCTTATTACCATCATCATTCTTATCATTATCACCATCATCATCACCTCCATCACCACCACAATCATGACGTCACCATAACATAATTTTATGGCCTTGTTCACACGGGCGTTAAAATCGAGCGTTTTTCTGCCGTTCGTAGCGTCCGGTGAGCGCGGATGAAGCGCCGAGGGTTTTCTACACATAGGAGTCAGTGAGAGTGTTCACACGGGCTTTGGTGACATGCGTTTGTCCGGCTGCGCGTTTATACGGTGTTAAAAAAACGTTGCATGCAGCTTTTTCTTGGCGTTCAAATCGCAAGGAAACCGCGTCTAGTTCGTTTTCTCCGCGTCCATTTTACGCTTCGGAGGACCGGATAAATCCCATGATCCTACATGCTATACAGAGGGAAATGCGGAAAAAAGCAAAAATAAAATGCTTAAAAAATAAAACTTGCGCGGAAATGTTCGCATTTCTTCATAAACCACAAAAAACTTCCTTTAATCCGACGTTGTGCAGTCAGAGGGTGAAACCAGTAGCGGGTTCTCTCCCTATGTCGCCGTATTATTTTTAAAAATATTTTTATATATTATATAAAAATATAATAATTTAATTCGAATTTTTAAAACAATAAGATTAATGTCTAATATAGCAAAATGGTCCATATTAAAAGGAGACACCTCAAATAAAATGACAAGCGCTTTCATATCCAGTTCCCGACACACTGCCCCCCACAGGTTAAACACACAAACTACAATTCGGGCTGCAGGCTGTCGTTAGACAGAGACAAACGAACGCCAGTGTAGAAGTCAATCGAGCGGCTCTACAAAACACAACGTATAGGACGTTCAGAGCTCGTTCGTTTATCCAAAAATTTTACGCCTTACCATCAACATCTCCATCATCATCACCATCTTCATCACCATCATCATTCTTATCCACATCTCCATCACCATCATCTTCATCACCATCATCTTCATCACCATCATCATTCTTATCCACATCTCCATCACCACCATCTTCATCACCATCATCTTCATCACCATCATCATTCTTATCCACATCTCCATCATCATCATCATCACCATCTTCACCACCATCATCATTTTTATACACATCTCCATCATCATCATCTTCATCACCATGATCATTATCCACATCTCCATCATCACGAGCTTCATCACCATCATCATTCTTATCCTTATCATTATCATCATCTTCTTCTTCATCACCATCTTCATTACCATCTTCATCACCATCATCATTCTTATCCTTCTCTCCATCTCCATCATCATCATCACATCTTCATCACCATCATCATCTTCATCACCATTCTTATCCTTATCTCCATCATCTTCATCACCATCATCATTCTTATCATCTTCATCACCATCTTCATCACCATCATCATTCTTATCCTTGTCTCCATCATCATCATCATCATCACATCTTCATCACCATCATCATTCTTATCCTTATCTCCATCATCATCATCTTCATCTCCATCATCATTCTTATCATCATCATCATCACCATCTTCATCACCATCATCATTCTTATCCTTGTCTCCATCATCATCATCATCATTAGTTCTTCATCACCTTCATCACCATCATCATTCTTATCCTTATCATTATCATCATCTTCTTCTTCATCACCATCTTCATTACCATCTTCATCACCATCATCATTCTTATCCTTCTCTCCATCTCCATCATCATCATCACATCTTCATCACCATCATCATCTTCATCACCATTCTTATCCTTATCTCCATCATCTTCATCACCATCATCATTCTTATCATCTTCATCACCATCTTCATCACCATCATCATTCTTATCCTTGTCTCCATCATCATCATCATCACATCTTCATCACCATCATCATTCTTATCCTTATCTCCATCATCATCATCTTCATCTCCATCATCATTCTTATCATCATCTTTATCACCATCTTCATCACCATCATCATTCTTATCCTTGTCTCCATCATCATCATCATCATTAGTTCTTCATCACCTTCATCATTCTTATCCTTCTCCATCATCATCATCATCATCACCAGCATCATCATCTTCATCACCATCATCATTCTTATCCTCATCTCCATCACCATCATCATCTTCATCACTATCATCATTCTTATCCTTCTCTCCATCGACATCATCATCATCTTCATCACCATCATCATCTTCATCACCATCACCAGCTTCATCATCTCCATGACATCATTTTTACCATCAACATCATCGTTATCACCATAAGCAAATTATTCTGGTCAGAGTCAGCGTTGATCCTACTCTGAGAACACTGGACAAAAAAAACAAACAGCTCTGCGCCCTCTGACAGGAACATCGAACAGTCACTGCCAATATACATGATAAACCAGTTAATCTAGTTACGTAATTAACAAGCAGTGAGGCCTAAAAATAAGTGAATCAAATCACATGCCTTAAAACTAAATGGAGATGGAGTGTCTTCGATTGTAGACTACATTTCACACAACATTTCTGTAATGTCATGATCATGTCATCTTAACAAATCTTTACATTTAGGTTAATTACAATGTTTAATTCTGCCATTCTATTATTTAATTATTTAACAAGCAAAGAAACAGTCAGTGATGTCTTCTTAAGGCAACAGACTGCTTAATATTAAAAAAAAAAAGTAAAGAAAGAAAGGTCAGTTTTGAATATGTATTGGCTTACATATCGACGTTGTGTCAAAAATGAAACATTTGATTCGTGTCCCTAAAAATAACCATAAAAAAAAGTTGACGTTATCAACCGTTAGAAAATAAGGTGCATATTGTAGAGGGCTTAAATGCTGAAATCAATCTTCATAACTGAAAAAGAGAGACGTAGAGGCAGGGTTCTGGCCGTCTATGAAGAACTCCATTAACTTAAACCTTTCGATGCTGTTTATCTGTTATATTTATGGAGACAAATACACCAAATTTATGGGAACATATTATCGG
Organism: Channallabes apus; assembly: GCA_030522415.1. Taxonomy (NCBI): domain Eukaryota; kingdom Metazoa; phylum Chordata; class Actinopteri; order Siluriformes; family Clariidae; genus Channallabes; species Channallabes apus. The sequence goes on along the minus strand of CM060118.1, from coordinate 7,740,037 downwards.
GAGTTCTCTGAGCCACACAAACAAGGTATAAAGTATAGAGGAGCCTTAATCATGTTTTTGTTATTATTATTATTATTTATTTATTTATTTATTTACTTACTTACATGTATAAAAACTCCCTAATGCACATATTCTGTTTCAGTCTGTTATTCGCTGGATGGCTGCATTAAATTGTAGCTCGAAAGTGAAATGAAAATAAAAACAAAACTCACCGTGTTAAGCCGTTTAGAGGACGAAAGAAAAGTGCAAGTAGAAAGACTATTCATTCATTCATCTTCTGTACCGCTTTATCCTCTATTCAGGGTCACGGGGGACCTGGAGCCTATCCCAGGAGACTTCGGGCACAAGGCGGGGTACAACCTGGACAGGGTGCCAATCCATCGCAGGGCACACACTCATACGCACATTCACACACTCATTCACACACTACGGTCAATTTGGGAACGGCAATTAGCCTAACCTGCATATCTTTGGACTGTGGGAGGAAACCGGAGTACCCGGAGGAAACCCACCAAGCACGGGGAGAACATGCAAACTCCATGCACACAGAGACGGGAATCGAGCCTGGCCGAGGGAATCAAACCCAGACCCTGGAGGTGCAAGGCGACGGTGCTAACCACTACACCACCGTGCCGCCTGTAGAAAGACTACTTGAGGGTTAAACATAAGATAAAAGAAAAAAAAAATCCTTGTCACATTTTATCATTATGGGAAAAAAAATAATGATATATAATATACTTGTTTACAGGAAACTGCATCAATTGTCTCTTATTTGGCTTTTTGCAAAAATCATGATTAGAAAATGCATCATCAATCTATATACAATATCAGTATCATACAGCCTCCATGGCCGGGCAAAATTACATTATAGTATCAATATCAATATTGTGATCATTTATATATTACGAGTATTGTCACAAAGTTTTTTTTTTCTCCACGTCTTAGTGATTATCTTAAATCCAGTCAGTCAGAAGATTACAAGAAAAATCAATCTATGATTTTAAACCTGCATAATATATATATATTTTTTATAGTTTATAATCTTGTATATGTGCGTTCATGTTTGTTACGGGTACAGAGATCACTGGACTCATGCACCAGAGTCATGGGCCACGATACGCTCTGGAGCCTTATCACCCTTCACAAGAACAGGGCATTACCACATGTGGATTACACAACACACCTCTCGCTACTTCTGCTGAGCTACTACAGGACAAGGATCTGTGTGATGTCTGCATTCCAAGCACAAATCCATCCAGGAAAAAAGAATTCTGAGCAAAAAGGTTTATGATCGTTCATAATAAATTTTTTATTCCTATGTTAGCTGCTTAACATTATGAAGAACTATTAAAATACATTTAATTAGTTTTGGGTGTTGTGGAAAAAATAATATATTACAATATTTTCTGATGCTATTGTACGATATTGTGTTGCTAACGAATTGAATTAATAAAATCTAATATATAGGAAAAAACAAAAAACTGATTCCAGAGCTAGCTATATATATATATATATATATATATATATATATATATATATATATATATATATAAATAAAAGGTTTGTACAGTACCTTCTAATAATTACTTTTTTTTGTTGTTGTTCATTCATTCATCTTCTATACTGCTTTATCCTGTGTTAGGGTCGCAGGGACCTGGAGCCGGGAGCCCCTGGACAGCGTGCCAATCCATTTTGTTGTTGTTTAGTGATTTATTTTCTACATTCTAGAACACTACTACTGTACGGACAATAATATGTACATAAATGTCTTGCATTAGAGTGGTCACATGACCTGATACAGAAAGTTGAAGTAATTACACTGAGGGTGTATACTACATTGTGACGAGATGCACAGCTGACAAAATCAGCATGCTATTTATTTTTTATTAATGATACATGGAATATATTTGCACCGTTTGAACATCCATCCGTCCTTTATCTATACCACTTATCAGAGTGTACCATGGATAGGGCGCCAACCCATCACAGGACACAGACACACACACACACCCATACACAATCATATACTATGGACAATCTAGAAACACTAAACAACCAACAGAGCGTATCTTTGGACTGATACGGAGGAACCCAGATAAGCTTACTTTGGAGCTCTAATTCGGCTCATTGTTTTTTTTATGGCCACAGCTCAGAAACTATGTATATTCAGAAATTATTTCTTTTATTTACTAATTTTATAGACATGGTGAGCCTGTAACACATTTTGTGAGAACGCTATGGGAACCATTTTGTGTGCCGGTTGTGAAGCATGTGTGCAAACACGCCAAATTTTTTGGCTATATATAACCTCGGTCAGGTTACGTCATCTGATTAGACGCAGCTGCAGGTTATAAATACTAGTGTGCCGGCGACAGACCTCAGATCATTTTGTCTTCACCGACATTGTGAATTCGTCTGTGCAGCAAGCATAATTAAAAACAGAGAGAAAAATAACCCTTAAACTCACCAGATAGAATGGCCGAGTTCAGAGTTAGATGCCCGTGCGATAGCTTTCTTTCCGAAGGCGATACACACATCCTCTGTTTTGAATGTTTGGGTGAGAGCCACGCTCTCCTTGGACTTAAAGGAGAGTGTGAGCAATGTAATAATTTCCCGATGAAAGTGTTACGCGCACGACTCGCATTCTTTAGGGAACCATGAGCTGCGCTGCACTCTTGGGGATCTCAGGTTGATCTGGCCGAGGCACGAGAGACGGAGTCCCTCCTTTCTCTCGTTCTCTCCCCAGATCACGGAATCTCTCCCTCCACTTCACGAGCGCACTTCGGTGCCTCTCGTGAGTGTTCGGAAGAGATTCATTCTCCCGCTTCTGTGGAAATGGAATTAGCTACCTCAGAACGATCCTCTAGAGATGAAAACGAGTATGAGGAGTTAATTGAAGTTATAACGCGTGCAGTCGAACGACTACACATTGATTGGCCACAGGAGCAAGCTCACCCTAAGCGATCTAAATTAGACGACAGGTTTCTGTCGGGTGGCCAGGAGATGGCGCCACAACGCCGCTCTCTACCCTTTTTTGATGACCTCCACAACGATTTGTCTCGTTCATGGAATAAACCCTTTTCTTCCTGTATCTTTGTACCATCGACTTCGTTTTACTCGAATATCGTGGATGCAAAGGCACGAGGTTATGTGATGATGCCCCAGATTGAGGAGACGCTCGCGGGCTATCTTGCTCCTGGGACATCATCCTCACTAAAGAAGCCGACCCTTCCCTTCAAGCCGTGTAGAACTTCTTCTACCCTGGTAGGGAAGGCGTTCCACTTTTGGGAAATTTCTCCCACGCCGTGCCCAGGAGTCGAGGCCGTCGGCCACCCAGCCTCGACCTGATCTGAGTCTCGCCAGGCGAGAGGCGCAGAAGGAGAGCATCAGGAGCCGCGCACCCCCCCATAAGGACAGGGGTACGGCTCGGCGCCCCTCTCAGGCCGCCCCCAAGAGAATAGATCGCCGTGTCTTCCTAACGAAGAAGAATTCCTGAGAGCGGAGCCCAGGACCGTCGGGGTGTTCCCCCCCCCGGGGAGGGGCATATAGTAGCATGCCCCCCCGGGCACCGCCAGGAGATCGGTGTTCAGTTTCCGCCGCCTTTGGTGTTTCGGACAACACCGGTCTCCAACAGCACGTTAGTCCTTCGATTGGATCTTGCCACATTCCAAGACACCAAACCACCAACAACCACTAGCCCAGTAGAAGTACTCGTACCCCTTTCGGAGAAGCTGGCAGCATGGAAGCTACTGCCAGGCATATCTCCCTGGGTTTTAACCCTTTGGGGTCCGCGAACGCATATATGCGTTTTGAGGCGTTTTCCCCTGATGACGCCAATAAGAACGTAAATTACACTTTCAGTTTTGATCGTACAGACAAGATCTATATATTAATTGAATCTGTAAAGTGTCTATGATGATGATCCTTTTATTTGTATGCACACATGTTAAAAATAAAACTTTGTGCATTAATAAAATAAATTAAATAAACCGGGTGCGCTTTCAGCCGTCTCAGTCTCCGCGAAAATCTTTTTGAAACATGTCACTAAAATGAACTGAAACTCCGCGAATACTGCACAGACATGAGAAATATATCTATAGAAAGCTTAAAGGGTCTACTTTTAAATGATACAAGTCACAGTGAAAACAAATAATCTGTTTTTATGTAATCCGTATGAAAGTAAGGAGTGGTACAGATTCTCCGAGTATCGGCTCATTACAGCAAATGCGCTCCCGCCTCCCTGCGCACGCGCTGTTCATATGGAAATGAACTGAGGTGAGGCAGGTAATCATCTACACGCCCCCATGGCATAAAACAACAAGCTTCATCATGGAGTTACTTACTTTTTCTGCGCATTTGAATGATGGCATGCTACACGGGGATATATATCATTCGACCAGAGGGGTCGCCTCATCCATTGCTCTTGCAAGAGGTACTACCCTGCAACAAGTGTGTGACGCAGCGGGTTGGTCCTCTCCGCACACATTTATAAGATTTTATAGTCTGGATGTTCATGCCACTCCGGGCTCACGAGTCCTCGAGTCCCCTTCCCAGACATAGATCTGAGACTTCCTGGCCTTGTGCGCACACGCTACACAACCTGAGGGTCCAAACACTTGTAGTGCGGCGGCATTGGTATTCTCGTTCCCATAGCGTTCTCACACAGCATCAAGAGAAAGCCTTTGAAAGGGAACGTCTCGGGTTACTTTGCTGTAACCCTGTTCCCTGAAAAGATGCTGCGTCCTAATGCCGCACTACCACGTGACCGGACGTCCGTTCAGACAAATTAATCTGAGGTGTGTCGCCGGCTCACTAGTATTTATAACCTGCAGCTGCGTCTAATCAGATGACTTCACCTGACCGAGGTTATATATAGCCAAGAATTTGGCGTGCTTGCACACATGCTTCACAACCGGCACACAAAATGGTTCCCATAGTGTTCTCACGCAGCATCTCGTTCCGGCCTTTTCAGGGAACAGGGTTACAGCAAAGCAACCCGAGATGTTTCCAGGCATAAATTTTCTTTTTTCATACTTTGGTTTTTAGAATATTCTAAAAATCAGGTTGAGATCAAATTATTTCAGGAGTGTAACGTTACATCCCTACTTTATCTCTCACGTTTCAAATTACTGTTAGCATCAACAGCCCTAGGTATATAATAGAGATTTTTCCCAATCCCAATAAAAAAAAAAAAGTCGGTATTTTTTCCTTAATAATCACAAAGTTAGCTTTTATCTTTACACATACATATAAAACAATTTATATGTAATTAATCAGCATTCTAAACAATTGTTTATTTTGAGTTTTTGTAACAATCAAGAATTCTACATAAATAAATAAATAAAACGTGAACACTGTGTCTTGCATACAAACAACGCTGAAATCCTAGACTGAAGGTCATGTGAAGAAGTAATTGAATGATGAAAAGAAACAAAAACAGCTTGCAATAAGTGTAATGATTGTATTGATACCAAACATAAACACAAGTAATCCCTGCTCTGTGACACAAAGATGCGATTATTTTAATTAAACATGCTTCCACGTGGAACAGGAGCGCACTAACATGCTTGTTATCTCTACCGGGGACTAAGACCATGCGATGCGCTTCAGAGTCACGGTAAACAGAGGGGACCGTATTCACTAGAGCGTGCGCTGTTGGGATTACGAGGCTGTCCAGGCGATTATCTCAGAGTCCCTAATTTGTCAATTTAATAACAAAAGACGAAACGTTTCCCCAATAATGTATGATTAAATGTCAAGGTGGATTTTCCCTCAATGTGTAACCTCTTACTAATCATAATGCTTGAAATAAATAAAGGCACAAATGAAGTATAAGAAATCTACATGAGATCTGACATCTGAAAGACAATTTCCCAGACTGACTCAGCTGTCCTCTTCGCACACACTAAAGGTGGTACAACCTTTACCTGCAAGGTTGTGGAAAGGAAAAAAAAAAAAGATCTCCAGCCTTACGCAAGCCGATGGCAATCTTTCTATCAAAATCCAGTACAGTATGTTTTGTTCTTCTTTGGCCCTGAACCGATGTTTTATCTATAAGACCATTCTTTTCCTGATCCCGGACTCTGTTGATGTGTATCTCACTGTTCCAGCTTTGTGGCAGCCTCCGAATCACTGTCTAACAGAGAAAGTAAAAAAATAAATAAATAAAATAAAATCATGATTTTCATCCAGGCACGCCTGGCAGGGTCTTTCCAGTGCTCTGTCACTCTCCTGTCCGACAGGACTGTTCTCCTGGACAAAGCCTCTGCAGTTCTCTGCTTAGCATCTGAGCTTGCAAGCGACGGTTTCAACCGAGATGGATAAACCGTGAAATTGACATGAAATTACACAGAAGGCCAGTAAACAGAAGTAGGCGAGGACACTAAACACGTTGAAAAAAAGCAGACGAGAGAGAATCGAATGAAGTGATGATGGATGTGAAACTTTAGCAAAAAACAGCAGGAAATAAAAAGGAGCAACAGGTGAATGAATATTAATTAAAAAACATTGTATTTTCCAACACTGCTGCAGTTTTTTTTTTTTCAATACTGCTAAAAGTGCCCCTATTATGCGTTTTCAATATGATCTTTCATACAGTGTGTCATGTAGCTGTATGTGAACATAAACTATCTGCAAAGTTGTGATGCCGACGGTGCATGATAAATGAAGTTTTTGTCTATTTAAAAAAAAGAGTCGGCTCACATTCGCCTAAATGAGTCGTTAGCAATTCTAGTCTTTTTCTGTTACGGATCCGCGTCACTACGTAACATATTTGCATAATGTCCGCCCACGTTCTACGTCGCGAACAACTTGCCCACCATCTTACAACTAACGTTACCACACTCTTGTTCACATATGACACTTACCACTGAGAAACGTCCGGCTCTAGTCGTGCTTGTGAAACAGTTTCTTGTCGATGTGCCACTTCAACCGTTTCATCGTCAGACTCCGACTCGAATTGATAGAAAAGATGGCGTCGGTTTTACCCTATGTATAGACGGGTCTCCAGAGCCGTCGTTTAGTTATGGTAATGGACGTTTCGTTTTCCGAAACACGCTGTAGCGGTAGATCAATCATAAATTCCCGCGTCATCACAGCAGTGAGGGCTCACGGAAAGGAAGGGTTTAGACAGACTGAATCTTCTAACTGCTTCACACGAGTCGTTTACGAATCATTTAGAAATGAGGTCAAATTAAATCTATTTTTGGAGAAAACAAAAGTGTTTTTTGACCTTGCATACATGTAAACCTGTTTTAACTTTAAAATGGAATAATAGGGGCACTTTAAGATTTTCTCAGATTTTTCTTGAAAAAAAGACAAATATCACAGAACAAACAAAAAGAATTAAATTCTTAACTTCCTACTAACTTCCTACTGTACATGTAAAAGCATATGATGCCAGAATAAGTGACCCTTTAATTGCAAAAAAAAAAAACTTATGAAATGCCTAAAAATGCATATATTTATTTTTTATACAAATAAATGTCAATTTTTGATAGAAATGTCAATTATTGATAGAATATCACAAACCAGTTCAATTATGAAATATGTAACATTTATTTTAAAAAAATGGTTCAGTAATATCATTCAAAATATATTAATTTCCACTGGTGTGCAATTCCTTTTTTTATCATATTAATTAAAAAAAGTGTTGGCCTAATTGTGCATTATATGCAAAAATATACAAAAAACATACATACTCTACAGTATGCATAGAGGATTAGACATATCTGCACATTGATCACAGTCCTTTCCAAAAACTTTCAAAGGATTTTTAATTACTTCAATTTACTGGTTCCAGCATGTTAATGATGTTAAAGGATGATTCATTTAAATAAATAAATAAATTTTGTTTTGCTCATATAAATCAGCATGTCTTCTGGTAACATGAAAACCTGTTCAGTAATCACCTCCTAATACACTACTATATCTTCTCATACACACACAACAAAATCATTTTAAGTAAGCAAAGTCGAAACAGTAAATTAGTTGAGGTTTTGCTTCAGTAATTAGACAGCTGAGGCCGCAAAAACAAACTTTTTGTAATTAATGCAGCACATTGCGTGTTAATGGTGGACACGACTAAAGACCGTTTAATAGGAGTGTACAGATCCTTGCTCAGTTCTTTCACTGCTGGCGTTCATTTCTTTAATAACCAGGTCAGCACCGGCTAAGATTTTTTTGGAAAAATCTGCCAGCTGCAATATTCATCAACATTAATTAAAACAAAATTATTAGATTAGATCTATTTATATATTCATTTATTTATTTTAAAGAAAGTGTTCCCAGACATTTTTATTATATCAGCCAGTTTCATCTTAAATCATTAATATGATTAATATGATTAATATGATAATATAAAGATGTGTGTGTCCATTTTTAAAAGATTTTAAGGGGTTCTGAAGATGGCGATGCTTTTAGCCACTAGATCGGTAGAACTGAATCAATTGTTTCTTGGTTGATTCAATTCACTGGATCGAATCACACGGTTTACAATATTTAGGTAAACGTACGATCGTTACATGCTCTAAAAGTGATGAAACCCTTGAAAAATAAACCTCAGCCTTTTCAGAAAATAAAATCTGCACCATTCACAAATACTTGTATTTTTTTGAGATTATTACATCTTCTTCTTTTCAGTTTATGAGCAGGTGAGGCAATACCACCTCCTACAGGCCTGGAGTGGGCAGCAAATGATTGGCAGGAAAACATGCCTGACTTGTAGCATTTCAGGAAACCAGAATTATTGCAGAAAATTTATTTTGTTCATGTGAAACTAATTCATGTGAAATCATATGATCACCACAATCTATCAATTAACAAGTATTCTGTGCCCCTTTGTCTTCCTAGTTGCTTGTATCTCTTTTTTTCAGCTCTGTGTCAGCCATGTTTCGGTCTCAAATATTATAATGACCTCTAACTAAGTACTGAAATATTATAACGAGCCTTAGTCATGTCATATAAGTACTTCAATATTTTAACGATTCCTTTACTCGTTACTTGAGTACTTAAATATTATAATGAGCCCTAGTCGCATGACTAAGTACTAAAATATTGTAACGAGCCCTAATCACATGACTTAGTATTTAACTATTATAATAGACCCCGATCACAAGAATAAGTACATAAATAGTTTAATGAGCTCTAGTCACATGACTAAGTATTTACATATTATAATGAGCCCTACTCGCCTGACTAAGTACTTAATTATTATAATGAGCCTTAATCACCTGACTAACTACTTAAATATTATAATGGGCCCTAGTCACGTGACTTATTACAAAATCATTTAAGTACTTAAATATTATAATGAGCCCTAGTAATGTCACCTAAGTACTTAAAGGGCACCTACAGTGCTACATGGACTTTTTCAAGCTGTTTGGACTGCATTGTGTGTTAGGAGAGTGTGTACACAACCACTCTACAGTGATAAAGAGCCGCCCAGCGATTTTCTTTTAATTTAATAATATAAGATGCCCCTTCTGAAATCAGCCCGTTTTCAAAAGCCTGTCGGTGTGAACTCACACCGACAGAGGCCGCTCCTACTACAGTTGATTGACACTGGTGTATTAGCAAAGACCCGCCCCGAGTGAAAAAAAGAGCCGTCGGCCATTGTTATTCTACACGGGAGCAAAATGGCACCTACATGAGTGTGGTGTGCTGTTTGTTGCAGCAGCCTTGCAGTAGTGTGGTGGTCTAGTGGTTAGGATTTGGTGCTTTCACGTGGGAGACCCGGGTTTGATTCCTGCTTAAGGTACACGCTTTTTTTGCACTACATATTTATAAAGTTTTTCTAATGTTCGTTTAGTAACGAGGCGAGTGCGCTATGCTTCAATAAGCTTTTCTGACATAAGGAGAGACTCAGTCACACACACACACACAATGCTTCGCGTGTATGTTGTCCTATTCCCGACATCTATATGCCTCAGACACACACACACACACACACGTTGTTTGTCAGAAAGGTCTCTGTTTATTAACAGCAAAAGATCGGTATAAATATGTTTGACTAAACGCCTGTGCTATAGACATATGTTACTACAAATTAACCATTGTAAATGTCCTGGTGAGATCCCGAAAAAAAAACAATGCTTCGCGTGTATAAGGTCGCGGGTTGAATAGCCGGCATTTCAGCAGTGGTAACCGTTAATCCTTCGTGGTGTAGTGGCTAGGATGCCGCGCTCTAACGCGGTAGCCCCGGGTTCGATTCCCCTTCAAGGCACATGCTTTTTGCACTACATATTTATAAAGTTTTTCTAAAAGTTCGTTTAGTAACGAGGCGAGTGCGCTATGCTTCGGTAAGCTTTTCTGACATAAGGAGAGACTCACACACACACACACACACAATGCTTCGCGTGTATGATGTCCTATTCCCGGCATCTATATGACAGTCAGACACACACACACACACACACACACACACGTTGTCTGTCAGAAAGGTCTCTGTTTATTAACAGCAAAAGATCGGTATAAATATGTTTGACTAAACGCCTGTGCTATAGACATATGTTACTACAAATTAACCATTGTAAATGTCCTGGTGAGATCCCGAAAAAACAATGCTTCGCGTGTATAAGGTCGCGGGTTGAATTGCCGGCATTTCCAAGCGGCAGCCATTAATCCTCCGTGGTCTAGTGGGTAGGATACGGTGCTCTCATCGCAGCAACTCGAGTTCGATTCCCGGTCTGGGAAGTCAAAAAAGTTTTACAACCAGATTCACATGTAAAATTTTATATACATATATAACTATATATATATATATATATATATAAAAATATGAGTGCATAATAAAAATCTTACAATATATATATATATATATATATATATATATATTTATAATAAAAATAATAATAATAATAATATTTATATATCCCCTATATTTTGTAAGATTTTTATTATGCCCTCATTTGTACATTGTATATTTGTACAACTATTTTACTAGTTAAATTTATTTTCTTTAGTATTTCTTTTTATTGATATTTATTCCTTACTCATTTATTTAATTTTTAAGGTCACTGACTGTCGTATAAGCATTTCACTGCATATCATACTGTGTATGACTGTGTATGTGACAAATAAAATTAGAATTTGAATCAAAGGAGAGGAAGAGAGAGAGAGAGAGAGAGAGAGAGAGAGGGAGAGAGAGACAGAGTATGGGAAGGTGAGCATGAATGAACAGGTGCAAGAGGAGACAGGAAGATAAGCAGCAGGGAAGATTTAACACGTTAATATCAGATCTATGAGGAAGAGAGCAAGAGAGTAGAAATAACTCCTTTATATATAAAATAATTCTAACATCATGTAAAATTATTTTTAACTGTTTTTTAAATATTTTTAACTGTTGTCAAAGCTATACCCCACTTGTATTGTGAAGACACGCCCCACAGAACTGGGGGGCGGGTTCAGTAGAGGTCATTAACATTTAAAGGAGCATGTACTGAAACAGGTTGCTGAGAACAGAGCTACTTTTTACCAGGTAAAAGTAATGTTTTTTTTACACAACAATTGAGATTTTTTAATTAAAGTATATTACAAACTTTTCATTAGGACCCTAAAGAATCATATTAACCTATGCAAAAATTGAGACTGTATGTCCACTTTAAATGATGTAACAAGCTCAAGTAACCTAAGTACTTAAATATTATAATGAACTCTGAACGCAGGAATAAGTATGTGAATATTATAAGGCCATCTACTCATTGTCACATGACTACGTATTTAAATATTATGATGAGCCCTAGTCACGTGACTAATTACAGGTTTTGGAAACAATCATGAAAAAAATTTGTATAAATAAAATACATAAATACACTTAAAATTGTAACTTTTGAGCATAATGTACTGTATTTTGGAGAGATCTGACATGTCATACATATGTATTATATTTACGGTCAATTTCAAGCCCAATAATTTTATAAAACAGAAATTGTATGTACAGTATGACCTATGAGTGAATCTCACTCAGTGAATCATCAGATATCTCAACCCTATTAACATGCCATGTTCGAAAGCAACCGAAATGATACACTTACGCTAATGTTGTTTAGTTCATCATTGTCTGTTATGTTGCTTAGCAACCACAGCCTAACAGACTACACGGCTACGTGGCAGAAGAATCGCGAAGACGAGTTACTGGATACTGGATTTTAGGATACCGTGTCATATTTGTCTCATTGTGTCATGTTAAAATAACTGTAACACGCACACACACGCACACACCCTCTGTCGAAATTAAACACTCTATTCAGACTTAAACTGTGTCTGTTATAGCACATCACAACAACATGTTTACGTATTAAACCTGTTAAATCCAATTAAGCGAATTAAAAGTAGATCTTCAGTGACAAATCCTTAATTAATATTTTATTGAAATTAATTCAGACTAATAAACAACACAACATTGGATCTTGACTATTACTGTAGTTCTTACCTTTGAGATTTTTTATTTATTTTTATTTTTTTTACACAGCTCAAATAATTTTCTAGCTTTCAACAGACGTGCAAAGTGTAAACGAACACCAAACACCGTGTACCTTCGCACTGCAGGTTTGGAAAGTTCTTACCCACCACTTGCATCATTACTCCAGCATGATTTTGATTTTCTTTCCCTCTAATAGTCAGCTTGGTGTGTGATGTGAGGAGGTTTGAAGCCTTGCAGAGGGTCAGAGAGCCCACCTGCTCGCTAACCTTGCAGCTCTCTGGATTTTCCCTCCGGGAACAGAAAGTCCATGTCTGTTATCATTAAAGCAACACTTGGCGTATGTTGCTTCACTCGGCCACTTCTGTTCGGAGATTAGACATTTCTAAAACCTACGAGGTTGTAATGCTTTGTAGACGGATTGAGGGAAGATTTTTTTTTTTTCTCGCCTTGAGAAACAGAACTGCAGAAAGAATGATTATTAAATGCCACTGTGTGCGATAGAAAATATGAGTTTTATTGCGTCGTTAAACTTAATTAGAAAGATCTTTCTTTTAATAACTGCCTGTGGGGTGGCTTTACTAGAGACACGCCAAACATTTAGTCAAAGTAACTTGCCATTTTTCTTTTTTCGATTCTATATAAATTAATAAGTTTGTAAATCGATAGTAATGAGAAATAGGTATAAAATTTCATTTTTTTAAATGAATTTTTATGTTACTTTTGCAGAGGGAGAGATTTCAACCTGAAGCTTGTGATCCTATTACATGTACTGTACAGTGAGTATTTTTTTTATATTTTCTAATTGAAACTTTAAAATAATTACGGAAAATTTTCCAAGTATAAGTATTGTATTAGATCTGAATTAGGCTCCAAACCTTGATGAATGTTTTACATTGTTACATTAATTTTAAAATAAACTAAACATTTAATAATAATAATAATAATAATAATAATAAGCAGAAGGTCTTCATGCTCACCTGAGCTGCTCCAGGAGATCTTAATATCTCTGAAGCACCTTTATTGATCATCTGATCGTTTTATCAGCTCGATTCTCATCAGATTAATGAATCGATTCGACTTTTCTTACCACTGTCAGTGTCCCTTATCTCTCCTGCTCGTTATAAGAAGAGCTCTTACTGACTGAGACAAACACTCTCCTTTTCATTTTTATTCATTACACTGAGCGGGATTTTAGAAGAGAGATAAAAAAAAACCCTCTGCTTGTAATGCTTTTAACGACAACAACAACTGATTTCTCGCTCTATAATGCGACCTGTATTAGATGTACTCTCGCCTCTGTGTGGCATCGCATTTCTTTTTTTTTTCTTTCCCCCTGTCTCCATGTGTTACGCCATTCGTTCTGCCTTCGACGGGGGAAGAGATCCAATCGGGAACGAGTTCACGGTCAAAAACCTGGCTCTTATTGCGGAGTGACTTTAGTTCTGGTGTGGAATTGCCGTGGCAGAATGCATTGTCAGGACGGAGATCCTTCGCAGCCATCTGTAAGTCTCACTGCGTCGGTGTGGCAAATACATGACTAATGGCACTAAGCCTCTGGTACAAGGGCATCCAATTAGATTGAGGTCTGAATAGGGCAGAGCGACGCGATCTACATATCCATTTATCACGGCGTGTCATGTTTCTCCCCGTCTCGTTACAAATACACTTGTACAGGCCGTAACCCTGGTGAGAAAAGATCGCTGGCCCTGGATGAACGAGAAACAGCAGTACAGGGGCAGGCTGTGTCCTGACTGTGAAATGTCAGAGGTATAAAAGCTAGAAAATACCGCTGTCACCGTCACTGCTGTACTGACCTGACTATAAATAAACTGTAATTCTCACAACCAGAGCTACGTGGCAGAAATATCATGAAGGATTACAATAAGTATATTATTATTACTATAGACATATTCCTAAATATGCTATATGTTGATTTAATCTTGAGCTTGACATTTTCTCAGCTAGAAAATAAATGGGTTCAATTAGCAAAGCTTTTTAAAATTGTTTTATTTGATATATTGTTCTTTTCCAAGAGGGTTTTTTTTTTCAGTTATGCACATAAATCAAAATAAGTTCTACAATAATCAATATTGATATATATTTTAACATTAACTAGTGTTTATCTTTTGATCTGAACACTTCCTATACAAGCCAAGCTGCATTAAAGGGGACCTACAGTATTACACAAAACTCACTTTTTAGTCATTTTTAGATATTCAAATGCGTCTCCGAGTTAACACACAGAAAATTGTCTATTTTCCACTTTTTTTTCTATTGGGGATTAAACAGGCAGATTAGATATTCCCCTATTGTGACCTCATATGAGAGAGCACGCCCCTCCCCCGGCGCGTTGCTCAGCTCTGCAGTTGTCTAAATAGGCATGGCTCAGGAGAAAATCAATTGTATAGAGACTTGAAGGAGGAGGAGGAGTGAAATAAATGAATAAATCAACTGTTAGTGCATATTTTTATTTGAGATGTATTTCAGCTGGGTCATTAAAACATACACACACGCGCACACACACCCATACAGTTTGTAGGAGATATGAGACCTGTGTTAAGTTGTTAAACATATAATAAAATATGGACCCTACTATATAATATCAGGGATCTCATCCTTTGTTTTGCACACACTAGTTTCCTCCTTCCCTTTTTTAGAGCTAAAGTACTGCAGTTTATTTATGCATTTATTTAAGTGCCTTAGAAGTATGTAAATTGTGTGTGAAATTAAGGAATTTGAGGACAACGTGACTCGCTTTTCCCGAAGAAATCTTTTTCATTTATACCCGTCTGATTGTGTGCGATTCTGTTTCCCTTCATGTTTCCCCGCCAGATTTCTGTATAAACATACGTTTTGCTCCGTCTTCTTCCAACACACTCGCAGTACAAACCGATATTCATGTCTGTTGCCTGAACAAATGTAACCATTGCGAGCTCGGGATATTTTTAAAAGGTCATGCTGATGATCACTGGGAGTTCTCGAGTTTTCCATCAGTCCTTAAAAAAGTCCTACAAGGCGTCCTGACAACCACAATGATATGAGAGCAATCAAAAGCGGTGTGTTGCACACTTAAAGTTAAACTGGCGAGCAGCAAGCAAATCCCACAATGGTTTATCGATTCCAGGCACAAATTCCTGTCCTGTGGAGCAATAACGGATTCCTGAGGCGCACAGTGCGCAAATCGCACATCGCTTTGCTACTGTGTCCCGGCAATAACAAACATACATATAAATAAATAAATCCGAGAAGAAAAAGAAAAGGAAAGAAGAAAAAAAAAAAAAAAAAACAGGAAGAAAGATCCTTTCTTTAATAAAACATAGGCAATCTTGCAGATCGATAGTTCAGCCTGTATATGATTGATTTCACCGCGGGGCTTCGATTCAAATTCAATTTCGATTGAAAAATGACGGAATGTTGTGAAGGAAATGATTAAAAAGGAGACTTTAGTCTTTATTCTCAACTCTGCCCTTTTGTGAGCTCCTAATAAAATAAAAAAAATAAAAAAAAAGAAAGGAAGGAAGAAAAGAAAAATATATCAAAAGCTGTTAATGTGCCCTTCTAGACATAGCAGAAATTCTAAAGGTTTCAATCTTTTTGAGTGAACTAATCAAAGCGTCTCACATGAGAGCTTAGTGAAGTGTCCTTGATCGCTTTGCGCAGGATGCTTTTCGATACAAACGCTGGAAGTTTGCTGCAAATTAAAGAGAAGGGGGAGGACGCTGGCGTACATGATGACACTTTTATGAAAGGCCATAAAGCATGAGGATGAGCGAGATCTCGCAGGGTTTTTACGACGGACTCCCTGAATGCAGCGTGCTCTTTTGACACGAGGCTGACACCGGGGACGCTTATGGTGACTGGTGTTCCCTCGGCTAAAGAAAGCAGCTGACAAACAAGCTCTTAAACTGAATCGAGGGACAAGCGCTGGCTCCTGAAGCACGGCAACGGGAGCCATATTGGCCAGATTTGATGCAATACGTGCCAATAAACAAAATATTGCGCTCCTGAGCTCGGAATCTAATCTAATCTGGCGAGGAGGCGACTCAACTGAGGCGCAGAGCTGTCCGCGAAAGCCTGCTCGGATCTCTCCTCCGAGGACGCACCCGCTATTACTCACTGTGCAGCTCGGTCATTTTGGAGGCAAAGTCAAGGAGAGGTGACGCATTGGACTGGGGGAAAAAAAAAAAAAAAAAAAAAGTTGAGATTGTTGAGGAAACAAGAGGTGTGCTGTCATTACAAAGCAGACGGAGTGGACGCTCATGTGACTGAGGGGATGAGTGATGATGACCCACACCTAAGGGCTTGAAGAAACATTAAAATAAAGAAGAGAGAAGAAATAACGTCTGAGGAAAGGCTTAAAGGTTTGGCTAAGACACCTCCGGGCGGTTGGGTAAGGGGGAAAAAAAAATAACACACACATATAATTATGCACACCTCTGCAGCACTGGCCTGGCCTGGAAGAACTCTTTAGAAAACACACACACACACTATATAGGCTTTCTCAAAAGTAAAACATGAGCCAACAAGGAAAAACATGGTCTTAGAGTTCACTTACACAGGTAATAAGTCCAGAGTAAAAGCGATCTGAAATCAATCGCCTCGAACGGGACAGAATTACACGGCGCTTGGAAAGAGGTTCGTTTAAAAACTGCAGGGAATTTTGTGTTTAATGCTGATCAATCAAGATAACACACCAATTTGTTAGGCGGACCGTCGATCCCGGGAAGAGCGCCATCAGGGCACCAACAAACAAATAAACAAGAGGAAACCATTGCTCGCTTCAGCAGCTGGGAAGCCGCGTACATTGGTTTTAACTCCTTGCTCTGGACTTTCAGCTGGTGAACCGCACATACAGTACGTGTGCAATAAACAGGGGACTTGCACCGTTTCAGGGCAGTTAACCCCACGGCATGTGAAGGTCTGCATCGCATTGTCATTTTGTTACACAGAACTGAATGAATAAAATACTAAAAGTTGTACACCCACACGTATAACTTTTTTTTTTTTACAAAAAAAACAAAAAAACATACACAAATCTTTGGCACTAACCAGGTACCTCCCGCACTTAACATTTTCATATAATTGTCTTGTGCCGTTGTAAAGCATTACTTTAAAAGCAGTATAGTGACAGTTTACTCAGACATGGTTCTTCACATTTTTTCATACTACGGTACAGAAAAGTAGGACACAGTCTGATCGGCAGGCGTACCCCCCTTTTTAGGAGATTCTCTTCCCCCATGAGACTGCAGTGTCCGGATCCTAAAAACGTTAGTGATGACATAATATTTATATTATAAATTAAGATCAATTACTGCTACAGTACACTTTTTCTGAGATACAACATACACTTTTATTATTATTTATTTATTTTATGTATTAAAATAAATTGTACATAGAAATAAAAATATTTATAGAATAATACAAGTTTTTACAAAAGATGTGAAAAAAAGCAGCTGATGTATTTTTTTTACTTTTTAAAAGTAGCATTTGGTTGGTAAAATGCATTAGAAATTTTTTTTTATCATCTATAATTATAAATATCATCTATTATTTGTCAACTACTCTAAATACTGTAATCCATAATGTACGAAAGGTCTTCCATAATCGTCTATTATTTCTGTCGTACGTCTCGCCTCCAACACCGGGAAGATCTGGAACACTTGGTTGTATCCTACAGCATGGCAGGAAGCCGTATGGGTGGATTTCTGTCTTAAAACCCGCACCGTTGGGATGGTCTTTAGGATCTTCAGCATCTTTTTTTAGTACTGAAAACGTGCTAAAACAAACGCTGATTGGAAGTGTCTCTCTGACAGCGCACCATTTAATAAATCATCTTGATAATACTTTAAACCATGAAAAAAGGTCAAGTGGTAAAAATGTAATATGGGCACAGGCAAACGTAAACATTTGCTTGACATTTACACTCGCGCCGGAACTTCGCCTCAATTACAAACTCGTTTAGCAGAATCTGCTTTCGTAATCAAACTGAGGTGGAAACTAATCCAGAGGTAGCGCTATTAAATCTGGATGCTGCTCCAGATAAAAGTTCCATAAAGAAGTGAAAAATCGCATGCGCTCGTTTTTCAAGCCTCTCGTGTCCCATGGGAGTGATTGGACACACCATCTCACACAGACACACCACACACTCAGGGCTGGGATGCTGTTACTGTTTCAGGCTCACGCCGGACTCTAATGATGCCGTGATGGACCGAACGCATTGGTTTTACCGCAAAGGCCCGACTCGGAGCGGCTTTATCCGCCGCATCGCTTTCCCATTCACCCACGGCCGCTCCGCCAGCCCTCGCCGCGTAATGCAACCCTAACGAGCCTCAAAATGCTTTATGTTTTGATGCATTGCCGTCCGTCTGAAAAGCAATACAGAAATGGACGAAAAGCATTAGCATTTTACTAACCGACATCGTGTGTCTGAGCTGGCCGGGAGAAGAAGAAGAAGAAAAAAAAATAAATAAAAAAATAAAGAGCAAAAGCCTAATGACCACTTTAGTTTTGAACTTAACGTGGTTATAGGCGGGGATGAGGGGGTGTCGTGTAAACCGATCCTGAAGGATAGACGGCTGCTCTCAGGGTTGTGGAAATTTAGCACAAATGAAATTATGTACAGATTTAAAAACAATTGATCAAAGACACTCATGTCGCTCGTTTAAAGCAGGGTTCGCCCATGTACAGTGTAGACCAAACAGCGTGCATAGTTTAACTGTACTCAAAACTGCTACGAAAAGCAATTACTTAATAGACAACATAAATACAGAAAAAAAAAAAAAGAAAAAAAAAAAAGCAAAAACTCACACACCTCCACAGCACAAGAGCAAGAGCAGCCACAATACCTGGGGATACTGTAGCATCCGGACAGCTGCTACTGACTCGAAAACACAATATTCAAAAGTTCCAATGCAGCCAGAGTCAGGAATCTAAAGAGCTCAGCAATTATACCAAAATATCAAACTCATTAAATTCATCAGATTCGAGTGGAGGGCGAGGGCCTCGCTGGTTGGAGTGTCCTAAACCACAGCTGTTCAGGGGACAAAAAAAAAAAAAACATGCTCTAAAACACTCCAACACACAAATACGCACTACTACACAACATGGCAACACAACATTTAAGGGGATATATCAGGCTCCGCCCACAAATCCTGCCATTTCCTTTTTGTAGTATCATAAATTCAAACCACATTGTCCATATTCTAATGAGCAACAAATCATAAATTTCTTAACAAGCATAAAATGCACAGTCCATTTAAGTATAGCAAAGACGTTGGTAAAGTTAAGAGGCTTAAGCGGGTTTCATTTTTTGTTATGGTAGATTTAATTACATTTACACTTTTAATTTCTATGCCTTTATACGGTTAATTTTATTTACTATATTTCAACATAAGTGAAATATATTTCAACATATATTTAAATATTGAAATAAATTTAAATATATTTAAATATATATTTCAACAGTATGTGAAAATGTTAAACTGTGCTTTAGTTAAAGGTCTTAACGGTTTAAACAAGTATCCTTATCGTCTGATACTCAAGGTTTCACTAACAATAAATTTTTTGCAGTGATGTTCTCGTTTTGTGTTATGAACCCAGCACCTCTATTTGCTATACAGTTCAATAAATGCATGTTTTCAGAAATGATTATCCGTGTTAAATAAACGTGGATCTCGATACTGAGCGACATGATCGGGATTATGATTTTTGCTATAACTGAGTTGCTCTACCGAGCCTTAAAAAGGATAAAAACCTTCTGGAGCATTTTATATTAAAAA
Source organism: Channallabes apus (assembly GCA_030522415.1). Classification (NCBI taxonomy): domain Eukaryota; kingdom Metazoa; phylum Chordata; class Actinopteri; order Siluriformes; family Clariidae; genus Channallabes; species Channallabes apus. The sequence continues at coordinate 7,719,838 of CM060118.1, read as the reverse complement.
TACATATTAGATCATATACTGTAAAAGCAACGAGGGATTTTTTTTCCCCTCTGTTTCACAAACAAAATGATAAATGCAGATTCCCGAGTCACTTGTCTATCCATGTCCCAGACACATAACCTGCGCATTTTTCCACCCCTGAGATGGAAGAATAGGGCCGGTCTTAAACCAGCCGAATAATCCAGCTTTTCCAACGCCGACACGTTTATCCAGGATGAAAAACAGATCTGTTGTGGCACAGGATGTACTTAAAAGCCTGCTGTTCGTTTGGATCTATTTTGGTTGTGCGTAATTGAGGGCCCGGTTAGATAGCCACTTTATTTGAGCTGCTCCCGTTTTTCCCTTGTTTTGTAGGTTGCTATTAGCTAGGTGAGTCCAGCAGCGATTACTCAAATCTAAATTAGAAATATTGTGCTCTGTCAAGTTCCACGAGCCTCCAAGACAAATCACACAAACGTAACAATGGGACTGTTGTTCGAGCTTGGGCAGTGCGTGTCCGTTATATTTGTACAATGTAAATAAAAATAAATTAATAGGAGCGGAAGATTGCGCAGGTCTTTATGTTGATGCATTACTTTCAGCTGGGCATTAATAACTATTTAGCAAAAAAGGAAAGTGGGAAGTAGGTGGCGAGACTGAAGAGACTGAAATAAACAAGTTTGCTCTTGGTTACCAAACAAACAACAGGTCCATGAGGATCCACGCTTATTTTTCTACAGGGTATCTCTCATGCCAACTAGAATTAACATGCCGACGCAAATGCCTGATGACGACAAATGCTTTTCATTCTCTCTCTCTCTAATATCGATTCTTTCCTGTCTTTGATATCAGGACCGTCACTGCTGGAGGTGACCCGGGATCCGAGCGAGGTATTTCTCTACCTGTCTGGCGTGACTAACGTAACGACGATCTGCGGTGACTCAGATATCACCAGAGATGGCTGCAAGCTTACTTGATGTGCTTGTGTGAAATTGACATTTGAAAAGACTAACCCGACGACAGGGCTGACATTTTGACAATCTGTTTCCATCCAGCTGTGCGGCGAACGAGTTTTCTTTTTTTTTTTTCTCTCTCTCTCTTTAACCCAGACACGGGAAAAGCTGCTTTGCTGGAAAGTCCACTGTGCCTCCTGTAATTACAGACCGATGGATGTCTAAGAGGGAAGGAGGGGACGAGGGGTGAGGGAGGAGAGGGAACACATTAAAGACAAGTGGACACTATTAGAGCAGGTCAGAGTTTACCATCACCCTCTCGAACCTCACCACTGAAAAGAATGAACAGCTGAACAGTAATATGGAATCGAAATACGGTCGACACGCCAAAAAAAGGTGCCTCTGGCACAGAGAAAAATCTCAACTGGGTACCTGTGTGCATGAAAAAAAGCAATGTGTGGGATACAGTTACAGTAGATTTACATTTGTTATTTAAATGTGCACTTCAATCGGGCAAGACTAGAAGGTAATTAGTGAACATGTTTAAAAATTCATACTGGATCATTTTCAAGGTCAGAAAGAATCTTTGTGGGGAATAAAAATTTTTTAAAAACCGTGAATATGCTAATAAATCCCTAAGAAAAAAAAAAAAAAGATTTACCTAGGTATGGTCTCTAGATATTTCCTGTAACTCATAATCTATTTATAATATCTATTTTTAATACAAAACCGATTGGTGAATGTTATACGTTATATTATAAAATTATACGTCTGCAGACCAGGCGTTGTTCATGAGAACGATAACTACATACGAAGAAAAAAAGGTTTTTGTACACCACTCACTCTTATGAGATGTGAGATCTGGCTGGCGTTCGTAATTAACATTACAAAAAAGTACAATATCAGTAAGTAAGCCATGTAGAAATCTGTCACATTAACTTGCTACCCTTAATTAGAGGGAAAAGGAAAAAAATAAATAAATTCCAACGTCTTCCAGCGAAGTGTACGAAACTTCTCCACACATGAAGGAGTTGTGAAAGAAAGAAGAATCAATTACTGAATTAAACTCCCTTTTGGCAATGCCCTTGTTTTGGCACAGCAATTAACTCTGATAAACTAAACAGGACACTTTCAAACAGTCGCTAATTCTTCAGCAGGATACGAGGGCCAAACGGTGCACTGTTGCGAAGAACGTTCTTCTCGTATTGCAAGGCATGGGGTTTATTTTAATAAGTAAAAGAAATCTGGTTGAAAGTGGAGTACACTCTATATACAGTACTATATATGTATATATATATATATATATATACACTTCATATTCTCTAAATATTTTAAATGCCTTCATTTGTACAACCAAGGATCTTTAAGTGCAATTTCTTAAATAATAATAATAATAATAATAACAACAACAACATACAGATACAAGGCGGCATGGTGGCTTAGTGGTTAGCACTGTCGCCTTGCACCCCCAGGGTCTGGGTTCGATTCCTGGTCAGGCTCGATTCCCGTCTCTGTGTGCATGGAGGTTGCATGTTCTCTCCCCTCTTCTTTGGAGGGTGGTTTCCTCCGGGTTCTCCAGTTTCCTCCCACAGTCCAAATACATTGTTGTGTGTGAACGTGTTTACTGTAAGTGTAAGTGTGTCTTGCGATGGATTGGCACCCTGTCCAGGGTGTACCTCCCCTCATGGCCTAAGTCTCCTGGGATAGGCTCTAGGCCCCCTGAATACAGGATTAAGCGGTATAGACGATGAGTGAGTGAGTATAAAGATGCACAAATTCAAAAAGTAGTCCTTAAGTTTGTTTCACAGAGTTAGCAGCAGCTAGCACAGGAAGTTACGTAGAAATTAGTGCATGTTTGACCATGAATTAGGTGTTTATTAAGTACTGTATCTTGGTTACTATAATAATACATTATGAAGTAATACATCTCTTCATGCTTACAGAGATGTACGTAATCCAGCTGTGTTCTACTTCTACAGTATATAAGTACTGATTACCAGAAGTTATAGTGTACTTCACAAATGTCGAGTTGACCACAGAAGCCCATTACTGTTTTTTTCTTTTGTATTTTTTTTTTTTATGCAAACTCCCTGTTTTTGATTTAGTCCCATAAGCGTTTCAGGCTTTGATGCGTCAATAACTTGGGGTTATATTGCTCATACAGTACTGTAACTGCTCAGATGTTATTCGTCACAGCCAAGGTGACTGCACACGCACATATATTTGCACACACTTCCTGTACGTACAGTATACATCATGAGTTATTGTATTCGATGCATGCATAGCGGCTATGATTTATCATCGCCGGAATCTACCGTGGAAGTCAAACATAATGGGTTAGTATAAAATCTGTAGAAGGTCCTGAGCAAAGAAAAAATATAGGATAAAAGAATAAACATAATAGCGGTGCAATACGCTGTCTAAAGTAAAAAATAAATAAATAAATGCATATATAAATAAAGAAAGAACAAACGTATACAGAAGCTTGCAGTATAATGAGAGAGTAAAACATCATTCCCAGGTGAAAGAGACCCAGGGGACACCTCCAGCCCCTTCAGGGCATTGCTCTCCATAAAAGCATGCTGGATTTACAATGTGAACTTGTCCTTAAACTTTTTTTTTTTTTTTCTTTTCCACATTATGGAAAATTATGAGCGGAACAGGGATGCTTGACTGCACACTTGTGATCTGTGCTGTAAACACAGTTTGGTAAGCATCGCGACATGCGCCGTCTATATAATCTCGGCGCACAGAGGCTTGGGCTTGTCGCGTATACAGTATATATATATACATGTAGCGCGCTCGGGTCACGCTTGGGTGGTTCGAACATGCGAAGTCTGCACAAAATCTGTCTATGCTATTACACAAATAAACTGGAGTGAGTCCTAAGATGAGGCGTGTAATCCACTTTTACAGAGTTTAGCGAAATCTTTTAAACGGATTCGGTCTTTGCCGCAACCAAATTCAATTACAGCTCCGGGTTCACAAATCCGTAAGCTTGTAAATTCCTACGGATTTAATTTGCTTCCAAACATTCTCATTTTCACAAAAAAAAAAAAAAAAAGAAAAAAAAAGAAAAGAAAGGTTAACGTACAGTATGTTTTCGTCAACTATCTTAATACAGCAAGTATTGTTTTTTGTTTTTTTAAACTGCTGACCTCGGCTTTAGGAAAGTAGATTAGTGACGGGACAATTTCCTGCCTGTCGCCAGAGATTAAAACCACTATTGCTCTTCAGATTGCTTCATTCATGGGAATGATGTGAGACAATCTTCCAAAATATCTGTGAGCGTGCTGCCGGTTTAATGGTTTAATGATCGCTCCTCCTAGCAGGTTTTTTTTATTATGGCTTGAAACAATCGTGACCTTTTCTTAAAGCTGGAAGGAAGTAAGACATCTCCTGTGTTGTCATACATGTGTGTTCCTTTAATTCTGTCTTCTCGTTTTTTTTTTTTGGTGGGTTTTTTTGGGGGCATCTTCGAATTAAAAAGTGCCAAGAAGCGAGCTGAATGTGGTTGGTGCACAGCTGGGCTCCAGAGAGGCAGATGGTGACAGACAGCTGGTTCTCACCTCTCTGAGAAAAGTCACTGTGAAGATGGAGGAGTGAGACGGCACCCTGCGACAGCGCCCGCCCCCGGGGTCAGAGAACGAGCTCGTGGGACTCGGAGAAACAACAGTGACTACGTATCGAGCGCTGATGTCAAACGGAAATGCTTGCAGCACATTATCACCCGAGGCAAGGGCAATTTACACTCCCACACACTCCTGGATCTCTCTGGAATAGGGAAGGAGTCGGTGTACGGATGCAATCGCGTCATGACGTGAACGAATTAAAGCGATGCGCAACGCAAGGCATCGCTATTGCGGTACAGACAACAGGGTAATAAGATATTACCACTTAAACCTCTGGATGACGTTTGTTCCTCGTTGTTTATGGAAACACATTGTTATCGGGTGTAAACAAAGCTTTACACACATAAGAATAAAATGAGCACCAAGGTGTCGTCTATACTTGCAACCGAACAGGTGTGCTGTAGTTCAAACGCTTAAAAGCGTTTTTTCTGACAGTGGATTTCTGCTACATCTGCATATCATAACAAACAAACAAACAAAAATAGATAAATTGAGCTAATTAGGTATTCATGCTTCTTAAGTCCAACGTCTTGCTAATGTCGTTATTGTCAACCCTTTGGTACAAAAATGTGCGAGGCCATCGAGAGCGGTGCAAAAACCCTCAGCCTTCCCCAAGGACGCGCTGAGCTATGATCGACGCCCCTCGTTCTGGCAGCTCAGAGAAAGAATGTAAGCACTCGAAATACCGCACGGAGATATGTGCTTTTAAACAACGGCATGTCTTTCATGGCTTTCAAATCTCGATAATCTATTCATTCCGGCTTCGAGATGAGTTCAAACAATGTTGTCCTTTCACTCTCTATACTTTTGCTTCTTTTCTGAAAAGGACAAATTCATCAATTCAGACATCGATGAATTTGTCGCCTGTTCTCTAGCACAAGGAATCGCACGTATATGACGTACAGTATATGACAAGCAAATGTTTTTGTGTAACAGGCAGACAGACAGACAATCTACAGTTAAGAATGATGGGAGTACCCGTGGATCAGTACTACATTGTGGCATTGCTTTTCTTATCAGTTACCAACACTAATTGAGAATTTTCCTCTGTCCAGGGAGCTACTGTAGCGCGACACTTTGTAAAGTAAACAATATACCAAAATCTTTATCTTCCTCACCTTGCTAGCCTTTCTCACACTTTATGCATTGGAAAGGTTTTTGGCCGAGAGACATTTTTACACACACACACCCATAAAAGATGGTGGCCACTTCATTGGGCAGATATTAATCCCCGAAGCCAAATGTCAGAGCAGCGGCGGCTTGTGGCCTCTGTAGAATTACAGTTCATTTCCATGCTCTGGAGCGAGACAACACACAGCCTCCTCTGTGTTAAACAGCTTGATCTTTCACACCTGCCTTTACATACCACTAATTTGGGGCGAGTTAACCTGGGTGAACATGTCAACACGAGGTCCAAATTAAAACCCATATCTGTTTTCCTTTCCCACCTTCTCCTGGGTTTTGTTTTGTTTTTTTGGCTTTGTTCCATGGATTGAATTTGTTCGCAGTTTCATTATTGGGGATTTTGAAAATATCTGGGAAATAATTTACCACTAACAACATAATTACACAGCGGGTTATGAGAATTTCAGCAAAAACCAGACAGGCTTCAATTTTAGGTTTATAACACATTATGTGGAATTTCACACCACCTGTCTGGCAGCCTGAGTAATCCGAGTCAGGTTCAGCCATTAAAGTTTCGTTTTCTGGGAGCTCGAGATTCGCTTCAACTAATCTAAATACCTCAAACTAATTACGCAGTGTATCTAGTTACCATCCTGATCCGATCTCTAAGCCTCTAAACGCTCCAGAGAAATGAAACGGGACATGCAGACATACTTAAACAAATCTTAAACTGTTCCTCAGGAGTGACGATTTAGTTCAACAGTTTATTTCAATTTTATTTACTCTCTCATCAGGCTTAAATAAACCAAATAACTCGGTTTTCCTCGACGGTGTGCATCACTAGCATGAATTTATTAAATATTCACTATATATACATTAACATTCTGTTTAAGACTAAAATAAACTATTCTAACTGAAAACAAGGCAGAAAGAAAGACAGATGCAGGTTGAACAGACATGAACATACACTCACTGGTAAATTAGCCAACTTTAGCTAAGAATAAAAAAATACGATTCTTCACTTTAAGTAAAACCTATTCTTTTTTCTGTTCTCCAATCTGAAACTCTACAAAGCATGAAAAAAGACAAATTAATCGTTCATGCATCTCTTTCAATTTCATTTTATCCATCCATCCATCCATACAGTATATATGTTTCATTTGTGTCCTTTAAATCCTTTAAGTCCTTTAAAGTGGTGAAATATCAACACATAAAAGAACTCATTCATTCTGTATATCATGACCTCTACAATATGCCTTATTTACTTTCCTGCCTGATTACACAAACCTTCCTCAAGCATCTAAAGTCCTCTTTTTTGTCTTCTGTTGTGCTGCTCAGAGTTAATGATACATGAACACTAGCTCTCCTAAGCAGAACATGAGATTTATGGTTTAAAAAAAAAAAAAAGCATTTTTAATTCATTAATAATAAATCCAAAAACAGTCTTAATATAAACCGTGACTTGGATCCTCACTCAGTAGGCAAGCCCTACTATAATGCGCTATATCACTTCACGTTCGCTCTTCTGTATGACACAGCTGTAAACGTGATCCTTTATAGTTTACATTTTTTCCCCAAGACTTTCCTGTAATTGTAAATGTGCTGATGTTTTTCCTTTCCCTTTCTTCCTCTCTTTTCCTGAACGTACACAGCAATTTACCACTGGGATTAATAAAGTTCTTTGAATGTTGAAAGTTAAGTTCTTCCGTGTGTGTGTGTGTGTGTGTGTGTGTGTGTGTGTGTGTGTGTGTGTGTGTGTGTGTGTGTGTGTTGTTATGTAGACCTGTGTGAAGGCTATTAAGGCATTTTCTGTCCATCAGCTTTGTATTACTGTCCACTCCTGGCCGCTTCGCTGATTCTCCGTCCGTGTTCGACTGGTAAACCTGGATACTTTCATTCTGCCTGTCTTCTTTTTTTCTATTAAAGAAGTGTATTTACAAGTGTGTGCTACAGGAAAGACATGGATTTGCTGTTTATATTGCTGTAGAGCTGTAGAGCTGTCTGACTCAAATATTAATGTGGAACTGAAACTACAGGGTGTATGTGTGTGTACTATATATTTACAGTAAAAAAAAAAAAAAAAAGAAGAAGAAAATCTGAAATCTTCTTATCCTTATGTAATATTGATGACTCTCCGCTCTGGTACAGACGCATGATTGTGATTTAACACGCAAGATGACAACACCTGCAATATCTACTGTGTATCAAAGATCAATCCTAATACATATTTTAAAACTGAGCAGTTCCTGGGTAACACAGATGACACGCAATATCATCAGAGACACTTTAATGACCAAACTGAGAAAAAAAAAAAGGTAAACATGTATACAGTGGTCAGAAAGTGCTTATAAAGCTTCAAACACTAATAGAAGACTTCCTGCTACAAGCTAGCTTTTTCCCTCTCTTTTCTCCTCTCTCCCTTAATTAAGGAAACATAATTAAAACATTGCAGTCCTGAGTCAGCAGCTGGTCCACAGAAGATTGAGTGATCTCCCATGGCTCTTATAGATATCTCCAGCTGCAATTAAACAAACTTCAGAGGTGCTCCTAAAGGTTGGCGCACATGTGTGATCGATACAGATTTAATCCCCGGCATCACTCATGAAACGCCGACGTGACTCTGGGTTTCGCAGCCAGGGATAAAAACCCCACGCACAAACACACACACACTAATGTGAGCTCTCTTTTTTTTTATATACAGAAATACACAGATACTGACGGGGTCGCTAAAGGGCATCAGTGCTTACCCGGTGTGTGTGGTGTGCGCTGAGGTAGCCGGTGCAGGTATCTGATGCACTTGTTACAGCATGTGTCACCGTGAGAGAAAAAATAAATGTCACGGTTTTACTTTCATGTAAAGCTCTGTATAGTTCTAAAGAAAAATGCTTATATAAAGGTAATTAATCTAAATAAAATAAAATAAAATCATCATTTAAATAATTAAAAAATACAATTGCAAAACTTGTGCATTTACATTGATTCTGAAAGTTAATAAAAATATGAATACATTTTTTATTATTAAAATTTTAAGACTTAAAAGTGATGTACTGTCAAAAAGATTGTCGTCTATTTGCTCATGTCGTTACTTCATCTAACAATTTTTTTAAAAAATCCCTCTAACTTAAATTTTCTTGTAGCTGTGGTTGTTTGTTAAAAAAGTTTTTGTAAAATATTTTAAACATTTCTCAATAGAATTCATTACATTTATTTAATGGGGATAATCATATGATCCTCAGGTAAACTTTGTAGAACCAAACTTCAAGGATTTCATAGTTGAAGATACTTAAAATTATAAGAGAACTTTACAGAAAGTTTAAAAAAATGTTAATAAGAATTCCAAACATTTTTTTTTCGGTACATTTTTATGAGTCAAACCCATTAAGATACACATAATAAGAAAGCAGACTGAAGAATTTCAAACTTGCAAGATGTTAAGTCGTTGTCTAAGAGTTAGAAGTTCTGGAAACTGGAGATAAACAAATGCCAAACTAAACGGACACATGGCGCTGAGTTTATAAAAGCGAACAATTCAGACAAATAGAAAGAATCTACTAGGAATTTCTTCCTTCACCATCTACGCTGATTTGACGAGCCGTTATTGAACACGTTCCCATATTTGCTTTAAAAATTTGTTATTAAAAATTTGCTATTGAATTGGTTTGGCATTGCCGTACGGAGCGCTCTGTAACCGGCATGCTCTACTGTATATGAGAGTTGCAGTGAGGATAACAGTATTACTGTTTGGCCATGGTGCACTGCACGTGATTTCAAGCCTCTACGATAATTTTGCACTGAGTAGACACATTCCTGTAGGTGAGTTATTGTGAATACATGCTGTATAAATTGGGTAATTCCAGAGTGAGTGAGAGAGACAGACAACCAGAAATGCTACATAATGCAAAAAGTGCAACTTCTACATACAAGAATTGTAATTGCATAACTGTATTAACAACTGTAATAACATGCTTCATCTACATCCATATTATTTTTCATACCTCTTGCTAGCTCCTACTCCAGACCAGTGCTACAATTCTGAAGCACAATGCACATGTTAACAAGGGCTGTGCTGCACGTCAGTGTTTGTCCTGCATTCCCACACGCGTTACAGTGTCCTGTCTGTAATTCGAACCCGAACGAGTAGCGTGTCTAAACGATACAGTAATAAAGGAGGATTTTTCTGACAGCAGCGATGTTTGCACGTGGCATGATACAACAAAGAGCTGCAGAACTGCGTGACGGATCTTATTAAATTCTGCGGGTTTCTTGGTAAATGAGGGAAAAGGTGTAATAAAGAAAACAAATGACGCATATTGATAATCAATTCGGATGAGAGCGCCGCGTTTGCAATCCATCAAGGAGCCGCCGCGCGGCACAAAATGCCCTCGTGAGCTCAGCAGCTGCTCTCTGCTATGTCGAATCATGCGATTTATGTACACAAATGGGCCTGGGCTGAAGTTCCTTTCATTTTCCCAAAATAAAAAAGTCATTTAATGTTGATAAATATATTCAATAAAAACAAATTACCTGCAGCAGGCGTTCGCCCGTGTCTCCCTGCCCCCATTTATCCTTAATTACAATGTCTCTATTCCTCCCTCTCTCTCTCTCTCTCTCTATGTGTACACCTCTGGATCTTCCTCTTCTTCCTTCTCTTTCTTTTTTTTTACTCTTTCTGTCTCTCTAGCCTCCTTTCGAACTGCTTCATCACCTTAGTGATCTCCTAATTGTGTTGTTTGGCACCTGTTTCCAGGCCTACAGCCACGTATTTTAGCAAGGATAAAGATCATAATCTGCCATAAAAGGCTCCGAACAGTCATCAGGCGCCGGGTCTGAATACTGGAACGGAGCTGGTGATCTCCTGTTAGCGGAAACGAATGCCGTTACAAGCGCGTGGTGCTCCGATTTCAATAAAGCCTATCCTGGATGGAGTCGATTTTAAAACACCTTGAAGAGTGATACTGAGTTCCTCAGGCTGCTGCACGTGCCTGAGCTCCAAGACGGCTCTTCTAGGAATACCGGGAACAAGGTGGAGTCATAAAGACACATTACACACAACATAAACAAAAATAAAAATAAATTGAAAAATCACACTGCACGGGCCTGAATGGAAAGAAAGGATATTTAGGAGATTTATTTATTTAGTTGTTAGTTTTTGCCATCTGTTCAGGTGAAAATGTCTCCCACTGATTACAAACGACGTACTGGAGAGATAAGCAGAACAGATGCAGATGTACAGTACTGTATAACCCTCCTTTTTTTTTTTTTTGCAGTTGCTTTTTTTTCTCCTCACAAAACAAAGTAAAACCATCTGCAACTCCGTAGCCGAGTCAGTCCATACCTCAGTGCACAATGAGCCAATGTTAATGCACAGTTGAGATTAGAAACAGGATTTTAGTCAGGACATCATGAGAAATTACTCATGACTTAAAGTTGCCAGATTTAACTTTTAAACCTCTCAGAACAGATTTGATTTAGAGAAACCTGTAATAATAAGCAACCCAACAATGGTGAATCTAGAAAAATCCGTCCTCCTAACCTCAATACTAGCGACCTCTTCCAATGTAAAATATTTCACAAGATACCTGAGGAGTCTCCATACGTAGGGAAAATTAGCACATTGTAGCAAAATTGTAAACTTAGTTCATATTATAGACGTCTTTTTTTGTTCAGAGAGCTATTAGAAAAGCCTTTGACAAAAGGCGAATGTTTCAAAATTTAATTTTCACTTTCATGTTCATGAAGTTTTTTGCCTGTGTCCATTTTCCTTGGACTCCCTTTATAACTGTGTAATGAAGTCATAAAACTGAAACTTTAAAAAAGAAAGTATTGACTTAACCATGTACATTGGTCACAAAATCAGCACCTACCACTAGTGTACAATCCAACCACGGTCATGGTGTTTAATGTAAATCATATCAACAGTATGTAATCATATCAAATCTGGAATTTCACTCGGGATCAATAAAGTATCTATGTGCTAATTTACACAAATGTGAAAGTTCACTACTCACTCACCTGTCAGAGATAAGCCTACATACAGTAGCAAAATCCCCAATGCTGAAGTAACACCCAGAAGGATGTTAGACTAACACCAGTAGTGTTAATTTAACACTGTGTAGGTCAAACTGGACTTGAATGTGTTAAATAAAGACGTGTCTAAAATCCTCTTAGTTCAGTTAAGACCAGTTTGGTCCATTTCTCTATCTCTCTCTCTTTCTCAAACACACACATGAAGTTTAATTGACTTAATGACCACCTGACACACACACACACACCTGATGTGAATCAAATGTATTTATATGTACGCATGTACAGAATGTGTTTGTATACCTCCCAATTCAATCATTAGCTAAAGGAATTCAACATTCAACAGGTCAAATCATCTCAGAACCACCCATACCACAACAAAATACTACACACTTTTATTAACAGTCTTTGCTAAATAACTACTTATAAGTCACACGCAGTTTTTGTTGCTGTTTTAACCAGTTGATAAGTAGTTTAATAGTTAGCAAGCCATAATCAACAGGTTACCTCAGCTAGTCAAGACAAGCGCAGCACGCGCAGGAGTCGTTATTTGTTTTATTTGAATTGAATCCTAACGGTCGCGCCTCACCTGGGTGCGCGTGCAGGTTTCAATTAAGCCTTAACGGCAGCCCAGTGTTTAAGTATTAAAGGTATGAATTAGTTAAAGTTGCTGTTAATGTTATTATTATTAGTAGTATTTTTTTTTTACCTTTCCGAAGAGTCGGTGTGATTGTTGTTGCTGTTGTTGTTGTCGTCCTTCTGACTCGGTGATTAAAAAGCCGTCACAGATGAAGAAGTTGCTTTTTTTAACGGACGACGCACGCGCTCGACCGATGGAGAGGGAAAATAAATAAATAAATTTTAAAATGAGGAGTCGCGCGGGGTAACGGGAGAGAAAGATGGGGGGAGGGTTTAAAAAAAAAAAAAAAAAAACCTCACGCGCCTCGCGCTGCTACTGATGCTGATGTTGCTCGCACGCTCGCGCTCAATCACACTGCGCCTCGAGACGGACGGCGCGCGCGTGTGACCGGAGATGTCCGCGCGTGCCGTGAATTCGCCCGCTTTAACAACTGGTTTAAAAGGAAAATAAAATAAATAATAACAATAATAATAAATGCACCAATGAATAAATAAATAAAGCTAGAATAAAAAGAAGTGATGCTGCTGCTGGTCGCGCGCGCACAGATCGCTCACCTCACCCTCCGCGCTCGAGAAACACGTGTAGCCTTAAAAAATGAATGAGGATCACTGAATGACCACCGGAGAAGAGAAACGGGAGCACACGCACAGAGACTCGTGCGCGTACGCACACGCGGAAATATATACATGCACATACACATACACATAGGCACGCGCGCGCGGATGAGAACTGCAAGGAGAAAACGGCGGCTCTCCGGCGGCGCGCGCGTCTCTGTTTCTTAACCTGTGCACAACAGACACGCTCGTGTCCGGAGATTATTTATTTCATTATGGCGCAACTATGGCAACCTGCATAAAAAAAAGCACTTTCCCCATGTGTTCATCTCCAGACAGAACACCTACAGTGCTGTATTGAATTACACGAAATCCTCAATTTTATCGTGAAGTGATAAATTAACACCTTAGTAATTAATGTTTACTCGAAATCTAAATGTGAACAGTAGAAATGTTTGCTCTTGTAAGGTTGAATTAACACCTTAGGAATTAGTGGTTACTAAGTAACTTCATAAACACCCTGAAGTGTTAGGTTAACTCATAATACTTAAAGCAATCAATTATCACCCTGTTTGGTATAGTTACTTTTACAGTATTCAATAAACACCTTGAAAATAAAGTTTACTGAATACCTATAAAAATAATGGTAATTGTTGGGGGTTTAGATGGACAGTAAAGTGATTAATTAACACCATATGGTTAATGTTGCCTAAATACTATAATAAACACTAGAAGTGTTGGGTTAACATGTACAATGATTAAATGACACCTCAAGTAGCTATATGGCTACTACTGTAAATCCTATTATCATCACTACAAGTATTGGGTTTACTTATACAGTGACAAATAAGTACTTGGATTATCAATGTCTAATAAATACCAAGATAAACATGAGAATCTTTGGGTTTACTCATACAGTGATACATTAACAGTTCAGATAGCTATTAATATCTGCTAAATTCCATAATAAACACAAGAAGTGTTGACTGTTTACATTACATTACAGTTTACTCATACACTTACAGTATGAATTAACACAGAGTACTTGTGTCTACTAAATATCAAAATAAACACTAAACGTGTTGATTTTGTGCATACAGTGATAAATTGTAGCTATTAATCAAGTGACTATTAATACCTACAGTACTAAATGCAATATTAAACACTAGAAATGGTAAGATTACTCATAAAGTTATGAATTATCAATATCTATTAAATACCACAATAAACACCAGAAGGGTTGGTTTTATGCAGACATGATAAATTGTAATTATTAATTATGTTGGGGTTACTCATACAGTGATAACACCTAGACCATTATTTTTGGTCCACTAAATACCAAAAATAAACACTATGAGTTTGGTTTGACTTATACTGTGATTAAGTAAAACCTAGAGTATTGATGTAAATGAAATTAATACTAAAAATGGTGGGTTTATGCATACAGTGATACATTAACACCTAGAGTATTGATGTCGATTAAATACCAAAATAAACACTAGAAATGTTCGGTTTACTCATACAATGATAACACCTAGACCATCAATGTCGACTAAAAACCAATAATAAGCACTACAAGTTTTGTTTTTACTTCTACAATTATTAATTTACATCAAAAGCATTAATGTCAACTTAAATAACAACAAAATAAACACTACAAGATAAGCACATACAGTGGTTAATTAATATCTAGAGTATTCATGTTCACTACCAATACTAAATTAAGACCAGAAGTTTTGGGGTTACGCATACAGTGATGAATTAACATCTGGAGTATTAATTTCGACTAAATACCAGAATAAACACTACTCATTAAAAAAAACTGGTCATGTTAGTTATAGGCTTGTTGAATTGATACCTTACACTGTAAAAAATAAAAAGTTGACTTAACTTAAAAAGTTAAGGCAACCGGCTGCAAAGCAATTTTGAGTTCACTCAACTTCAGTGGTTGAAGTTGTGCCAAATCATTTTAAAAAGTTAATTGAAACTGCTGTTTTATGTTAGTTATACCTTCCTAAAAAAAGTACATCTAACTAATCATTATGAGTTTGTTTTAAGCCGAAAAAGGATTTGAGTGAATTTTAAGAAATTAGTAGTTTCAGTTAGCAGATGCTCTTATCTAGAGCGACTTACATTTTTATCTCATTATACATCTGAGGGTTAAGGGCCTTGCTCAAGGGTCCAACAGTGGCAACTTGGTGGTTGTGGGGTTTGAACCTGGGATCTTCTGAAACGTAGTCCTATGCCTTAACCACTGAGCTACCCCTGACCAGTTAGTACATGGTATAACTAACTTAAAACAGCAGTTTCGATTAACTTTTTAAAATGATTTGGCACAACTTAAACCACTGAAGTTGAGTGAACTCAAAATTGCTTTGCAACCGACAACCGGCATGGTGGTGTAGTGGTTAGCACTGTCGCCTTGCACCTCCAAGGTCCGGGTTCGATTCCTGACTAGGCTCGATTCCCGTCTCTGTGTGCATGGAGTTTGCATGTTCTCCCCGTGCTTGGTGGGTTTCCTCCCACAGTCAAGGCAAGATTAGGCAAATTGGCGTTCCCAAATTGACCATAGAGTGTGTGTGTGCTCTGCGATGGATTGTCACGCTGTCCAGGGTGTGCCCTGAGTCTCCTGGGATAGGCTCCAGGTCCCCGCGACCCTAAATACAGGATAAAGTGGTATAGACGATGAATGAATGCTAAATTAACACTAAAAGTGTTGTGTTTGCTCTTGTAGTGTTGAATTAGCACTTTAGGAAATAATACATGAAGCCATCAATTATCACCCTGTTCGGTATAGTTAATTTTACTATATATCTACATAAACACCTGAAGTGTTAGGTTTACTACTCCATTGCCAAATTAAATCAATAGGAAATAACAGTTTATTTATTGCCAGTTTATTCTCTTATAGGCAAGAGATGTTAGGCCACTCCTACCAGAATGAAATACCACCTTATGAATTATTGTTCATTTAATACTCAAATAAACATAAAAAAATTTAGTCTTTTCTCATACTGTGTTGAATTAACACCTGAGGGATTATTGTTCAGTAGCATCCTTGTTTTAGCATTAAATGTCTTGTTAAACACTTTGGTGATCGATTAACTCTTTATGTGTTATTTTCAGGCTGGGCCTATTAATTCAACTTTGAAGATGCATGGTCATTCTATAGACTGTGGGTATTGATACACTATTAACAGTGTTAATTCTAGACCGATGTAATATAAATGTCATGATTAAATGTCACGGTTTTAAATATATGGGTATTCATTTATCATTACAAGTGTTTATTCTAAACTGTGAGTATTAAACATTAATTAATGTTTTAACTTTCTATATTTCTGTATTAGTTTCATATTTAAATGTGTTTAATCCAGATGTCCATCTTGCTTCTACAGTACATTAATTGTGTTAATTCTAGACTTTGGTTGTTGTGTCAACATTAAAGGTTTTGCTTAAATGCAGTGGGTACTGATTCAACATGGTTTAGACCAGAAGCTGATTATTCATTACAGATTTTAATTCTAATTCAGTGTGTCGATTCTACAGTTATAGAGTTGGATCCATGCTGATGTGTATCAATTATACATTGCAGGTGTTAATTCCAGATGTGTACTGTAATTTGTCATTGTTACTGATAGTTTTAATTCCAGACTCAACATTATAAGATTTGAATTGATGATGTAGTTATTGATTCACCGGAAGATGTTAATTCCAGGCTGTGGGCATTGATGTAACATTACAGGTGTCAGTATCAAGGCTGTGGGTATTAATGTAATATTAAAGGAGTTAATTACAGAGTTTATATAAAGATTTGCATTTTAAGTCATATTTAAAGGTATAAATTTCAGATTCTAGGTATTGATTCAACATTTAAGGTGTTATTTCCAGATTGCAGGGTTTTATTTCATATTGATGAATTGTGTCATATGCAAAGGTATAAATCCCAGATGGTTACTTCCAGATGTGCGTGCGTGTGTGTGTGTGTGTGTGTGTGTGTGTGTTTGTGTGTGTGTGCGTGTTTTAATTTTACATCAAATGTATTAATTGATTTAGCATTAAGTTTTCTTTTAACACTGTTAGAATAAATTAAACATTACAGGTGTTATTTTATTCTATAAAGCTGCTTTGTCACAATGCACGTTACCTATGTCACATTATGTTACCTTATGTCACATTATAGGTGTTAATTCCAGGCTGAGGGTACTGAAGCAACATTCCAGGTGTTGAATCAAGGCTTAAAATATTGATTTAACACTTACATATATTCTATTCAGACTGTATGTGTTGATTTATAATGACATACTTTACAGTGCTATCTTGCAAAGCATAGCATAGCATAGCATAGCACGACATTACATCACAGAACATAATATTACATTACTGGTGTTAATTCTAGTGGGTATTGCTGCAACATTACAGGGGTTAAATCCAGGACTTAAAAATGTAATTTTAAAATAAAAAATTTAGTTTAATTAAATTTTTAAATGTTATTTTTATTTAGTTTTTAATTACATTGCACAATTACACAATAATTACTTTACATTACATTGCACTACATGTACTGCAGATTGTAGGTGCTGTATTGATACAACATTACAGGTGTTCATTCTGACTTTTAGTATTGACTTACCACTGCAGGTGTTAATTTGATTGTAAGTACTGTATTGTAATTCCACCATATACAGTAGTGTGTGTGTGTGTGTGTGTGTGTGTGTGTGTGTGCGCGTTTTGAATAAAAATTTCAGACTTAAATTACATGTATTAATTTCAGACTGAAAGTATTGATTAATGCAATGTCTTGATTAATTATTGAAGGTGTTAATTAAAGACTGTATTCAAGACTATAAAACTGAACCCATCTCTTTTTGAATTCTAAGTAAAGTCTTTTTAAACGGTGGATCAGATATCTTAGAAACAATTGTATCTGATACACGAGCAAATAGTTTGAAATTGAATTCAGAAAAGATTTGTTTAGAACCAGAAATCTTAACATATAAAGAAACTTTTTTCATTTATTTTATGTTATTTAAAATGGATACTTACATATACAATATTTGGAGCATTTGTTATCTGTGTTGTTAGCAATGCATTTTGGTTTATGTATGGTATCTATAAAAAACTCTTTATTATTATTATTATTATTATTATTATTAGTGTGTATGTGTGTGTGCCCTGCGATGGATTGTCCAGGGTGTACCCCGCCTAGAATGAATTATTATTATTAGTAGTAGTAGTAGTAGTAGAAGTAATATTTTTTTCTCTAATTATTATCGTTTCTTTGTGCCTTGTATTGCATCTTCTCCCAGGGCAGCTTGAATGTGTCAAGGTCAGTTAACCAGGCAGCACACACACACACACACACACACACACATACACACAGTCATTGAGAGCCAGACATAAAAAGGCAAAAGACAAGGTGTCCCTAAACTTTCGACTGGCATGTTGATATATATTGACTGTACAATTTGGCCGTTTCCTGGTGCACGTGTCCAATTAATACCTATCGTTTTGAATTAACCCCTGCAGTTACACTCCGACAGCGGCGATTTAACACCTACAAGTGCTCAATTAATACCTACAGTTCTTTCTAACCACCCGCAGTGTTGGATTAATTCCTACAGTGATGTATTACTACCTAGTGCATCGAATTACCTCTTACAATGTGTGTGCATCAAGCCTGTTTATATAAATCATATCAACTTTTCTGTGTCTAAATAGACATTTGAGACAAACATGATTGGAAATAACAAAAGTGATCAGTCCGAAGGTCTCTTATAATGCATACTGAGTAGAAGATGTAACACAACTTACTGTACAACCTCCCTAGCTTCCACAGCTTTACCTCATTGTGATAAATATACTTTATAACTTTGCACAATTAAAACCTACAGTGTTTAATCACATCCTACAATATACGGTTTAAGTTTAATTATTATTGTTATACCATTTCAAAGGCGGGTATTTAAAAAAAAAAAAAAAAAAAAAGCACTTTTAGTGTATTGTAGAGGCAACAAATAGAAAGAAAGAAAGAAAAATAAGAATCCAGAAAGTAGTTGTGATTGTATATGTAGTAAAAGTTATGTGTATAGTACAAAACATCAAACAAATAAATAAATACATTAATTAATTCATTCATTCATTAATCCATTAATTCATTCATTAACAATCAAACAAACAAACAAATACTGAGTTTTTACTGGACAAAATGTCTAATAAATTGCACACAGAAAAGTTTAGGAATTTAAATATTTTTATATTTATATTTTTATTTTAATATGTATTTTTGCATTACTATGCTTAATAAATATATACAGGGGTCAGGATTGTGCAAACAGGCGGCGCGGTGGTGTAGTGGTTAGCACTGTCGCCTTGCACCTCCAGGGTCCGGGTTCGATTCCCCGGTCAGGCTCGATTCCCGTCTCTGTGTGCATGGAGTTTGCATGTTCTCCCCGTGCTTGGTGGGTTTCCTCCGGGTACTCCGGTTTCCTCCCACAGTCCAAAGATATGCAGGTTAGGCTAATTGGCGTTCCTAAATTGCCCGTAGTGTGTGATTGGGTGTGTGAGTGTGTGTATGTGTGTGTGCCCTGCGATGGATTGGCACCCTGTCCAGGGTGTACCCCGCCTAGTGCCCGAAGTCTCCTGGGATAGGCTCCAGGTCCCCCGCGACCCTGAACACAGGATTAAGCGGTATAGAAAATGAATGAATGAATGAATGAAGGATTGTGCAATATAGAGTGACATATCGTTTTTTAAGCACAACCTAGGCAATGTGATGAACTGAATTTTATTTAATTTTAACCACAAACATGACTTAACAAAAAAATGTTACAAAGGCAAAGATATACGTAGCAGAAATGTACATGTTTTTTAATGGTTATATTAGCTTGTTTCTATGATAACAAAACAACAACAACAACATAATAATATGAGCATTTTAAAAGTTCGACATTTTTGTGATGTCTTTCCCTTATTCCACTAGAAGTCAAATTTCAGCATGTTAAAAAATACAGATAACTTTAGTTTTACCTGACATATCCGGAGCCTCTCCTGTCGACACACACAGTCAGGACGTTCTTATAAGCACCTTAAATCGTTCATTGACAAATACTGCATTGCTGGCATTGAATCTGTGTCGCAAGAGTTTTAAAGCTTAACAAATTTGTATGATTAAGTCGTATAACAAGTTATCACAGGTATCAGAGCTCCTCCTAAGTGTGTGTGTGTGTGTGTGTGTGTGTGTTAATGATCCAGCCGAAAAATACCATTCATTATTTCATTCCTTCATTCTTCTTCTGTCTTCTTCTCCAACATACGTGCCATTTCTTTTTTTTGCCTTGTTTTTGCGAATGAGCTACTGCGGACCCACACCCCTCCAGAGAACAGCAGGGCTGAGAGACAACCTGTGGAGGAGCTCTTCTCATATGAGGTCACAATGGGGAACTACACACATGCACCAGAGACATTTGAATGAGTAAATATGAAAAAGGAATGAAAAGAAGAAAAAAAAAATGAATTTGTGAATTATATTTTCTTTAAGTAAGGTTTACATGGCATCAAAGATCAGTCTGCTGAAAGTTATTTAACTAACAATTGTCCTGTTTTATGAGTACAATTTCAATTTGTGCTGAATGAACTAAAATTCTAATCTTTTTTTCCCCCAAGGTCCAATTCTCACTCGTTGTGTTAGGGCACTCCTACATCAGTGACAGCTACCCACGCACATGAAGCCGCTGACCGAATCTTTTCCAGCTGTCACTCAGGCACCATTAGAGAGCAACGGAATGCACTCGGAGGAATGAGCTATCCAGTCCCTTCCATTTGTGTGAGCTTACTGAGGCCCATGGTTGGATAGCGTCGCTATGATTGATGTGGGAATGTGAATGTGACATCCCACAAAAACACATTCCCCATCCTAGCATTCAAGAAATCATTTCTTCCTATAGTTTTGTGAGTTTTATTTAAAACGTAAAGTAAGCAAAATAAACACCTTAGCTTTTATTTAAATCGAACAAATCTGTTTTAGTTATTGATTTATTTAGAAATATATATTTTGTCACATTCACCTAATGACTGAATCATTTTTCAGTGTAAAATGTCAAAAAAGTTTCATTGGGGATAATCAAGGAACTAAAATAATTTTCGTAAAATCAAACTATAAAGAACATTTCAGTGCTGGTTTGAAATATCAATATAATTGTTGGAAGATTTTTAGGTTTCAAAGATCTTAGTGAGCAACAACATCAACAACACAATGCTTATAAGATTAAACACTAAATCTTGTGTGCAAAACTTATTTAGTCTAATATTTATCACAGAAGACTAACAACAACATCTGCAATATTTGTTTGTGTCATACTTTGGATTTGTGTTGTTTTGGACTTTGTTGTCAACTTAATGTGATTTGGATTTAAGGGTTTAGTTTGTTTGTTTTTAATTGTAATTTTTCTTGGGCATCAGCTACAGAATTTTGGTGCGTCAAATACAATGCCAGTAATTTGCTACTTGAATTAAAATGTTTGGAGAAATGAAAGAACACGATAATGACAACAGTTACAGAGTGAAAGTGTGACAAAAATATTCACATACTCTATCTGGCCACCACTGCTGCTCGATATACTGTACATATAATAATGTTAAATTGCTTTAATTAAGCTTCACAACTGGAGTTACTATAGCAGCACAAGCACAAAATTTAGTTCTTATTTAGATCTCATTCTTTAGATATTATACTGAGTTTCATTATCAGCAAAAAATATCAGAGAGAACATAACGGAAATCGAATCCTGTAACAAATGGCTAAAGATGGAATTGGATTTAGGGGGAGAAAAATCATTTTTTGGAACTGGAAATGTTTTTGTATAAAATTTTTTTTTTTTTTTTTTTTTACTATAGTTAGAATTAATTGCATTATATTTCCAGTGTGAGTGATGAAATACTTTTAACTGTAAAATGCTGCAATTATAAAACTCACACACTCACCATCTTAAGGGATGTTCAGAGAAGGAACTCCACTGGCAAAGCTTTGAAAACACACACACACACACACACACACACACACACACACACACACACACACACACACACACACACACACACACACACACACACACAGAAGCATTTTAATGCTCCATACAAACAGCCAAACACTCCTTTCTCCTTCCTGCTACATTTTCTCCCTCTTGAAAAACACTGGAAAAAATGATTACTATAAAATTATTAAAAACAACCCTGTTAGGTAACTAGGCAACATACAGTATGAAACATAAAAACAACCGTTTTAGCTTTAATGTATTTAATTGTACATAATGATTTTACTTGATTCAACTCAGCATCCAACCTATCGCTAAATTAAAAGTCTATATTTAAAAATTGCATCCAAAATGTAAGGTTAGGTTCTACAAGCAATAATAATAATAATAATAATAATAATAATAATAATAATAATACGGAGGGTGTTCAGGTCAAACCGGCATTTTTGGATAGAATAACGCACCATAGTTATGAGTTTAAAAACCCCCTTTATTTCTCTATATAATCCTCCGCTACACTACTGCACTTATCCCAGCGTTTCACTAGTGCTTGGACACCATCAAAGTAGAAAGTTTTCTCAGTACGCCAGAGCTATGATCTGACTGCCTGGTTCATGTCTGAAACACTGGCCTCCCAGGAACTCTTTTAATGGCTCAAACATGTGGAGCGAGGTCAGGACTGTATGTGACTGAATGTGGCAATTAACTCCCAGCCGATTTCCTGTAACGTGTAAGTGGTGTTGGTGAATCATTGTGTGTTCAGTTCCCGCAGACAGATGCGTCTCTTCCGCAGGTTGGCGACAAGTTATCTGTAGATTTTCAATGATCAGGCGTTTCACTTGCTGAATGTTTCATGATAACGACTGCAATGGGCTCTGAGCCACGGGATCGTCGTTAAACGTTTGCACCGTTTAAATATTTTACTGCAACTACTGTATCACCAGTTCTCCAGTCACCAGTGACCAGACTCATCATCACACTGTGCTCGGAGTCTTCTGTAAACTTACCAGAAATGTTATCACAAGCCCCAGTTTGACCTGAATGCCCCATGTAATAATAATAATCTGGACAATACAAATCATTTATACATACAATTCTGCTTGCTGTTTCAAAATAAGACAGCAATCATGTAAACGAATGCATACATTAATAATTTTTTTAGACAGATAGATAGATAGACAGAAAGATAGATAGCTGCATAGATAGATTCAGCAAATATTTAATGTCTGCATGGACACCTTGGAGGAAAAATCAGGAAGTCTGGAATTTAAATACAAATTTCTCAGTTTCTCTCTGTCTTCTTTCTCAGCTCATTTGAAGAAAAAAAGAGGACAGATGATTGCCAGGAGCGCTGGAGCAGCATGTCAAGAAATTTTAAATGTATAATACAATTTCCTTTTGAATAAAGCTGTTTATTTTTTATTTATTTTTTATTTTTTAAAATATGCTAACTTATTTATTAAAAACTGACAAAGGACATTCTCATTAATTCGAAAAATAAATAAATAAAGGAAAACATTAAACTGGTGGACTACATACTGTAAAGACACAGAAATTGTCCATGACCGAATGAACACTGAAGTTATAGGTGTTTCTTTTTTTTTTTTTTTTTTTAAATAATTTCTTTAATGATGTGTAAAGCAGTGCTAAGCCAACGTATAAAGTTTAAATCCGAGGTCTGCTGTCACGTCTGTTTAGCCTCGGAGTGACGCCCTTAAACATTAAAAGTTCTCCGCAAAAATCTTGGATTATAGTCAGCATCATGTCTTGGGCAAACCTGTGCCAAATATGTAATCCTAAAGCTTAAGGACATTACACAGCTTGCCTTCTTCTAAGGAGAAAAGTACAATTTTTGGATGAGGAATCTCCCAACTGAGTGTGGAACGGTTATTTATTCAGTCTAAACGTAATCTTACAGAGAACAACTCAGGATCAAACAGCACACCTGAGGAAAATAGTGGGTTGAAATATATTGATATATAGGTATGGAGCTATATAGACGTTTGAGTCGATGATGAAAAACAGATCATGTTGTGTGTGTCAGAAGGGGTAGAGAGTTAAAAATCACACCTTATTTCCTTCCCCGTCTGAGAGGCAGCAGTGGTGCACCAGTGTGAGTTTAATCACAAGCTGAATGAGGACTGCATCATGCACACGATGTAAACTACACCACACCAGAGCCGAATATAATATTCCTTTAACTGTCCCATAGTGACACATTCTCATTACAGAGGCTGCGTGCGTCTAAAAGCTTCTCAACACCCGGTCATGCTGCGCTTATTGAAAATCAAACGGTTTATTATGCCGTGGTGAGTTTTATTTCTCCTCCAGCGTAGCAGTTTGGGAATATGTAGTCACCGTCCTCATAAACTCGCAGTAACAAGAAAACAGAGAACGGAATAATAACTCTGAAGATTGCCCTGCTAGTCTGTGAAAAGCGCACACAGGGGGACAACTAGCAGACGCGCCTCAAACTGAGAAAATAAAGTACGCTTTAGCTTTATTGAAATTCCCAGTTCTTCGGGCGTTCAAATGAGAGGGTTACTCGTGTCTGGGAAATCAAGTTAATCTCTACTTCAGCTTTTAGAGGTGTGAGAATTATGCTAACTCTCTCTCTCTCTCGCTCTTTCTCTCTCTCTCTCACACACACACACATGTGCTTTCTTTTTTCTTTTCTCTCTCTCTCTCAACAACTATGTTTCTTTTCCTTCCTTTATCCTGTTCAGGAGACAGCACTGTCCAAAGGCCCTTAGTTAGTTCTGCTCGGTGAACCGGGCCGTCTTTTTCTTGCTGCTCGCTAAGAATCTCAGTCGTCCAGATGACAGTGAACAAGACAACAGCGTCTTCTGCATGCGAGATATGAACTAGACAAAAATCCATCCAGGAAATGAACAGAATGAAGAGTATGGAAAATCGGTCTGTATTGCAACCTGCACTCAGGCCTAGAGACCCATCCAATAGAGGCAGAACGAAGCCTCGCCACAGACAGTAAATTATTTGATGGTAAAATGCTGTAAAAAAGAAAAAAATTTATTGTACGGTGGCCCCTAGCGATGAAGCACATGCAAAGGTGAAAATACAAACATTAGGGAAACACATTGCACATACAAAAACGTATATACAAAAGTCACAGCACATGCACAAAGCCAAAATCTAATTGACCTCATCACCCCCACTAGCGTCCTGGAGCACTTCCAGTCAGGCAAATCTAGTTTAATTGCAACATTAAAATTTTTGCATGTGCATTGACTGTTTGTGTTTTTGCATTTACAGTGTTTTAGGTTTGGCATGTCTTTTTCTTTGGTGTGTTTTTGTATCCTGCGATGGATTGGCACCCTGTCCAGGGTGTACCCCGCCTAGTGCCCGAAGTCTCCTGGGATAGGCTCCAGGTCCCCCGCGACCCTGAACACAGGATTAAGCGGTATAGAAAATGAATGAATGAATGTGTTTTTGTATTTGCAGTATTTTACTTTTTGCATATGTTTTTACTTTTGTGTGTGTTTTCGTATTTGTAGTGTTTTACTTTTTGCATGTGTTTTTACTTTTGTGTGTGTTTTTGTATTTGCAGTGGTTTACTTTTTGCATGTGTTTTTACTTTTGTGTGTGTTTTTGTATTTGCAGTGTTTTACTTTTTGCATGTGTTTTTACTTTTGTATGTAGTGTTTTACTTTTTGCATGCGTTTTTACTTTTGTGTGTGTTTTCGTATTTGCAGTGTTTTACTTTTTGCATGTGTTTTTACTTTTGTGTGTATTTTTGTATTTGCAGTATTTTACTTTTTGCATGTGTTTTTGACTTTGGTATGCGCTTTGTACCCAGGGGCAACTTTACTTTTGTACTGTTTACACATTTATTCAGGACAAAAAGTACATAAATCTGAATAAAATTAAACAAAACAACCTTGTGAGGAGAGGTCAAGAAGTGTTAAACTTATACCTACAGTAGGACTAACTCCTACTGTATTCAATACGCCAAGCGGTAGACAACATAATACAAGACAAAAATCATAATCCAACTTGATGTCAACAATGAATAAAGGAAAATTATTTCATAATGGAAAATAAAGGGGAGAAAAGGGAGAAAAGGGTAAATCGAATTCTTCGCTCCGGTATTGTCTTGATGCCGAGTGTATTTACACCAACACGCAAAGTGGATGTGGGTCAAGTTTTCAACTGGGAGTTTAACGGCTGCCTCGTTGCACTTTTCTGTCTTCCAGGTCAGGATTTTGCAGCATAAGCTACGCATACACACAGAAACGATTCTAAACGAACAAAACAGGACAAAAAGAGGGAAGAAAATTGAAGCTCAAATTTATAAACAACTAAACAAAAGGAATGACTACACCCACCCACCCTCACACACACACACACACACACACATACACACACACTCATACACACACACTCATACACACACACACACACACACACACACACACACACACACTCATACACACACCTACTTACAATCCAAACACAGAGCACTCTGCGAGCAAATCACTCTCTTCAAAGTAAATAAATCACTAATTAAAAATTTAGCACTCACTTCAGCCTGGTGTTCTTTTTCAGGTCAAGTTGACTCTGTAGAGGTGAAAGAATATACAGAAGATTATTTTTTCCGCCAGCATCATGCTTCATTATTTGCTCGGATCACTTCCTCTAATTATACTGAAACATGTTTAACATCTTCAAAGTGTCATTTTGTCCCTCAAGTGAACTTGAAAGTGTAAAGTTTGAAATTCTGAACTAGAAATGTAACTTTTTATTTACTGTATGTTCTGATCGAACATTAGGGGAAGTAGGAGAAAGCATGTGCAAGGTGTGGTACAGTAGAGTATGATACGGGAGACCTACGTGCAGAGGTGGAAAGAGTAATAAAATTTTGTACTCAAGTACAAGTACTGTTACTTCAGTGAAATTTTACTTAAGTACAAGTAAAGTTACCATTATAAAAATCTACTCAAGTAAAAGTAAAAAGTAGCTCATTAAAAAATTTACTCAGAGTAAAAGTTATGAGGCATTCTAGCGTAGTTCAAAAAAGATGAGCAGATATAATTCTCAAACTAGTTGTTTTTAACTGAAGGAACACCTTTGCATAATAAAGCTGTTGTCCTTCTTGTGCTTGAAAATCAAAGTGGTCACTTAAATATGGTGTTACGTCCCAGTCTAGGGTCATACAGCAAAAGAATGGTTCAGGGTTCTATTTTAAACTGTATGGAAATGGTGGTATATGGCAGAAAGAACTAGATCCAATCATTAACTGATGAAATAATGAGGTTTGTATACATAAACACACACACACACACACACACACACACACACACACACACACACACACACACACACACACACACAACAGGAGGAGGAGGATCATATTCAGGGTGGACCCAGGCCAAAATAATAAACAAAATGGTATTTATATTTAGTAGCTAGATTACCTGCAAAAAAAAAACAAAAAAAAAACACACAAACAAAAATACAGGTACCTACCAGGTAAAACCAGTGAAATTATCTACAATTTTATCTATCGGCGCGCGACCAGGACATGATACACACATGCGGCGCAACGGAGCATTTATACAAAGCATAATATTTGTATTATTTTATCATTTTCATTCATTTATTTTTTACTCAGTAGCGAATATGATTTAAAATGTAGCGAATTACAATACTTCAAACAAAACGTACTTAAGTAAAAGTAAAATTACAGATTTTAAAAACTACTTTAAAAAGTAGAAATACACAAAAAAACTACTCAATTCCAGTAACGCGAGTAAATGTCATTCGTTACTTTCCACCTCTGCCTAAGTGATAGGCTAAGACTAATTCACGAAAAGAGACTCGGGGGGAAAAGAACAACATTCGGAAAACTATGCAAGAAAGGTCAGTCATGGCCTTGTAGTTCTTGGAGAAGCATGATTTTGAAAGTGTGCGAGATTTATTATATGGAGTGTAAACAAAATGACTTAAACTGAAAAAACAAGCGTGATAAACAATAACTGTACAGATTATAAGAGGGGCACAAAAGACAAAGAAAGTAAAAAAAAAAAAGCTTGATGGTGAGGCAACATAAAACCAAAGTCATAATGAGGATCAGGTGAGAGTGATTAGTGAGGCAGATGATACACAGGAGCTGATCTATAGTACAGTTCTGTGCTCTTTTATTGCAAGCATGACAGCCAAGACAATAACGTCTCATGCACAAGCCCACCATGCTTTCAGTGCTCGATCAAAGCTATAGACCCTTTCATTGTTTTCCCCTCAAAGCATGAATTTTTTTTCGATGTGTCTAGAAATCATTCATGCCGTGAGCATGACAAAACCGCTAATCATTTTTGGGACCCTTTATTCGTTTGGAAATATTTTTATTCCAATTCGCATTTCTACAGTCGAGGTGTTTCTTAAATGCTGTCTATATCCATTCGATCTTCCCTGCATCACAGATCCGTGCCAGGAACGAATCAGGAGACGTCTCAATAAAATCCCCATGCCAAAACTGAAAAAGAAGTACAGTCTGGCCGGCACACTGTAGTCAAATTAAACCCTCAGGGCAAACGCGGAAACTACCTTTAATCCTATTTGCGTGATATTAATGTTGAGAACTGCGTGTAATAACATACAAATTGAACATTACTATTCCCGCTTTGCTGACACACGGTGAAGTAGCCGGGGCTTTCCTACATGCTAAATTCTAATTTAACACACATACACTGATTTACACTATGCTGTCAGTTTATTAGGGACACTGTATTACACACCTTAGGCCATCCAAGAGAAAAATATTTATTTGGGGTGTTTATTGGATGTAAAATAATAATAAAAGAACACTATATGGGATTAGAAGATAAAGCACGATGCAATAAAAAAAGACAAGTCTTTCTTGCCTTTGTGGTGTTAAAGAAAGAATATATGCTTAGAACGCTGCAGGAGATGGTCTTTGAGTTTCAATGGAGTCTCCTATGTGGTCCGGGACGCATTAATGCACTGAAAGTCATGACTTATTATAATTATTATTACTTTTAAATACAGTAATGGATGACTTGTGATACCCATCACTGCTTATGCATCACCTCTGGAGCTGTGTATTACCTGTGTACATCATGGTCACCCAGAGAAGGTCATCTGTCACCAACCTTGGCCATTCTGTCAAAAATAAAAGAAAAACAGTTTGCATTTCTCGGTGTTGCTATGGCAGCAGTCAGGCGCGGCAAAGTTAGCCAGAACGAACTCATCTACACCCTTGCGACTCAGAAACCCTGCAGAGTGAAGGTTACGCTTTAAACTTCAGGAAATGTTCGACATCAACAAGTTTTTACCTCCTACAGCTTCAGAAGGATGTTTGCTTACACAATTCATGAAAGACTTTTTCTCAAAATGTTTTGCATATCTGGAAACCTTGGGTCCGGATTCTCCTACGTCTGCATTTATATTTGTTTCTGAAGTGCAATGTACCTGCTTCTTATTATGCTTACACTTATGCTGTTACGTAGGATTTATTTATTTATTAATTTATTTTACTTTTGTGAAAGGATAGTATATGTATTAATCTCAATGGGACATTTTATAGTTTTATTCAAACACCTTTTTTTTTGCCTTTAAACATTTCACTTCCCATTTCACGAATATGCATATTTTATCTGTTGCACAATAATAGAAAAAAGCATGTGTGCTATTTATTTCTCAGGGGAAATCAGCTATGGTCAACAATGTACAATTGTAAGTAAAAAATAAAATAAAAATAATAATAATAATAATAATAATAAAACAGTATAAAACATTTCATTATTAAAATGTTTTTTGCATTCATTTAAAACATTTGTAAGGGGTGTCAATAAATATGGCACTGCATTTTCAGTTATTATTATTATTATTATTATTATTATTATTATTATTATTAATGAGAAGTCTTAAGCACAATGATGAATATTCTTCATTTTTATTATTTATTATTATTTTTTATTTTGAAATTCTAAGATCAGATAAGATTGTTGTTTTTTTATAAAGCAGAATTTTTTTTTTAAAGTAGCATTGCATACCATTACACTTTCATGCACCATGTCCTTATCTATCTATCTATCTATCTATCTATCTATCTATCTATCTATCTATCTATCTATCTATATGAGCCTCTGAATCATTTTATTTATTAGAATTCATAAACCCTTTTTTTTCATAATAATTTTGCTAATGATCTGCATCATGAAAGCCTACAAAACCTATATACTTTATAAGCAATAATAAATAGCACAGACTTTTTTTTTTAAATAAAAATTTAATTGAATTTATCTGTTTATGAATATTTTTGTCTGTGTGTTAACACTGAGTTTTGTTCTCATGCTCTGTTTGCAAATGAAAATGATGAACAACTACTGATCAACACGTTATCAACATATTATAATTAACAAGGTTAGAAAGTAATTATGATGATTTTTAATCTAGTGTGTAAAATGAGAACAAACAAGGAAGTGAAAATTAAAAGTTTGCTTTTTTAAATGTAATAGCGGTTAATATCACTTATTTACATAAAAAACATGTTTTTATGTATGTTAAATGAAATAAATAGAAATCTCTCTCAGCAGTACGGTGGTGTAGTGGTTAGCACTGTCGCCTTGCACCTCCAGGGTCCGGGTTCGATTCCCCGGGTAAGCTCGATTCCCGTCTCTGTGTGCATGAAGTTTGCATGTTCTCCCTCGGTGGGTTTCCTCCAGGTATTCTGGTTTCCTCCCACAGTCCAAAGACATGTAGGTTAGGCAATTTGGGAACATGTTAGGTTGATTGGTGTTCCCAAATTGCCTGTAGTGTGTGTGTGTGTGTGTGTGTGTGCCCTGTGATGGTTTGGCACCCTGTCCAGGATGTTCCCTGCCTCGTCCCCTAAGCCTCCAGTTCCCCACGACCCTGAATACAGGATAAAGCGATATAGAAGATGAGTGGGTGAGAAATCTCTCTCTCTCGCTTTCTCTCTTTGTCCCACACACACACACACACACACATAATGTCTACTGTACAGTAGGTGACACTTTGCCTAAAGGGATTATACATTAGAGTGCGCATTCTTCCTCTACACGTCACCACAGACAAAAGCAAAGTGTGCAGCTCACTTCGTTGTGAGCGTCAGTGTATAATTCTGATTAAGATCAGATTGTCGTCGCTTAAACAAAGTGTGGGAAGTCAGATTTACATGCTGTTTGATCAAATAATTGAAGATAATGTCCCTAAGGCTCCTTGGAGGAACAATCGGGCCACTTGAAATGCACAGCGTGCAGTAACTGGTAATTGTCTACGACTGTTTTCCAATACAAATCCACGCTTCAGTCGAGTGCATCAGGAGAAAAAAAAAATTGGAGTGCATGACTCTAAGAAAGAGAGAGAGAGAGAATGAGAGTACCCTGCTTCATGGATCGTGCTCTTGTAAATCACTGCATGTTGACAGCTCGGGCCACAGTAAATACTTCCCTGGATTTGCATCATTCAAATAAAAACCTACCGGACTGCAAATAAATGTCAGATTAAACATTTATATTCAGCAAGCTGCACACTTTCCTGATGGCATTAGAGTTGCAAACATGCTGAAAGTGCTATAAATCAGAAAACAACAACAACAACAACAACAAATCCTTGATCCACAGCTGGGAAAAAACACACTGTTGAACACATGAAGACAAACACACACATATGGACATGCACACAAATGTTTCTACTGCTAATACTCAAAACAAAGATCGTAAATGAAGTAATATCACACAAGAGGATTTGCTGTACTGCTGGATATCGCATGGCTGTAATGCGGTCAGGGGCACAGCGGTGCAGCTCCACTACTGAAGGCATCACAGCCGTGCCACATCCTTCATACAATACAACATGACCTCGTGGGTGAAATTGCTTTCATACAGAGAGTTTAAAAAAACATGATTTATTATAACTTGTTTCTTTATTTAAACAGGTATTTTGCTAACAGGTTTCTTTTCGTGACTGGTGGAACAAACTAACCACAACTGGCGGAGCTGGTGAAGGACAGTTACTGAAATTAACAAAAATGAAAGTAGTTAAATTCTTACCGGTACTACTGTATGTAGCCAAAAGGTACAGTAGTACCGGTAAGAATGAAAAAAAAATTCTTAAAGGGCACTGGTGGCTCAGTGGTAGGTGTTTTGCCTGCCATGCGGAAGGCCCGGGTTCGATTCCCAGCCGGTGCCCAAACACCCAGCCACTGGATGCAGTGCCGGTCCCAAGCCCGGGTAAAATGGGAGGGTTGCGTCAGGAAGGGCATCCGGCGTAAAACCTGTGCCAAGTTGTAGTGCGGACTGGATATTCCACTGTGGCGACCCCTTATCGGGAGCAGCCGAAAGACCAACAACAACAACTACTGTATGTAGCCAAAAGGTGAGGACAATAAAGTATAAAAGTGGTGAGCTGTCCTGAGAAACTTACAAGATTTGCATTTGTTCCACTGTAGAATATCAGCTCCGTTAACTTCTGGGTTTCAGCCTCAGAGTGCACAAAGTGGTTCTGCTTTTTAAACTACCAGAGGTACAGTAGCTCAGTGGGTAAGGCATTGGACTACATTCTGGAAGGTCTGAAGGTTCAAATCATGTTGCCCTGCTCAGATGTACTGTATAATGAGATAAAAATGTAGGTTGCTCTGGATAAGGGCTACAAGAAGGTTAAGGCACTGGACTACGGTTCGGAAGATCCCAGGTTCAAACCCCACAACCACCAAGTTGCAACTGTTGGGCCCTTGAGCAAGGCCCTTAACCCTCAACTGCTCAGATGTGTAATGAGATTAGGGCTGCAACAACTAATCGATAAAATCGATAATTATCGATAATGAAATTCGTTGTCAACGAATGCCGTTATCGATTAGTTGGGCCGCGCACATTACTGAGGAGCGCGACCACAAGATGCACAAATACACAAAGACACACACAGATACACAGTCGCTCGCGCAATGGAGGTTACAGAAGCGTTTGCAGGAAAAAGCGCGAGCGCCCCAAGTCCTCCAAGGTATGGGAGCAATTTACATTAAACACCTCTTATCGGGCGTTAAAAGCGAGCGGTTTTCTGTCGTTGAGCGCGGATGAAGCGCGGAGGGTTTTCTACACATGTGGGAGCCCCTAGCGACGGGGAGGAATTGGCCACGACTAAAAAAAAATAAAAAAAAAAGGGGGTGAATGAGAGTTCACACGGGCTTTGGTGACGTGCGTTTTCCCGACTGCGCGGTTATACGGGGTAAAAAAAAAAAAACATTGCATACAGCATTTTCTTGGTGTTCAAATCCCAACGAACCCAAGGAAAACACTTCTAGTGCGTTTTCTTCACGTTCAGTTTACACCTCGGAGGACCGGATATATCCCATAATCCTATACGCTATACACAGGGAAATGCGGGAAAAAGGGCAAAATAAACAGTGAACCCAGTAGCGGCCATTTTTTTTCTCTCCCCACGTCGCCGTATTACGAGAATGTCTAGTATAGCAAAATGGTCTATATATATAAAAAATATATTTTTTTATTTATTAAACAACAAAAAAGGATAAAATACCCGAGAGGATCGAAATAATGTATAAACCGTGACAAGGATGTAGCAAGAGACACTTTCATTAAAAATAATATCATAATAATCTAGAAGTCTATTATTCTTATTATTAAGTTGAATTAATTTAAGAGAATTTAAAATTGAGGTCATTCTTAACAACTGAATATGTCAGTGTATTTTTTAAACTACTGTGTGTGTGTGTGTGTGTGTTATATATATATATATATATATATATATATATATAAAAACACACACACATACATACATACACCGTATCAACACTGTTAACTTGCCATCTGCAATCATTGTTAAAAAAAGAATGTTGATTTACATAAACTAAGGTTTAAATGTCAAAATTAAAGATTATACTCTATGTGGCTATTGCATTTTTTAAAGTTTACTTTTATACATAAATAATACC